>JAGDQP010030265.1:0-21464 GCA_022664845.1 Lepisma saccharinum | reverse complement strand
TTTAGTTAAAATAAAAGCCAGAAACTGAGCCAAAATGTAATTTTGGAGGAAGAGAACAGTTACAGGTTGTGCTGATTTAACACTATAAATTCGGTCTCAAATGCTGGAACATTTTTGAAATTAACTTTTTAAACCGGAAAATGAGAAACGTTTCCGTCAATATTTTACACTGAAATGAGAAACGTTATTTGAGGAGTACACAATAATTTCTGGTGGTAGAAAAATAGTATAAATTTCCGAGGCCAGTAAATTTTGAATTTGAAGAAGTCGTACCCCAACTAAATGCCTAATGCCAAATTTTGACACCCGCTCCTTGGCCGCTATTTTACTGGCACGTTTTGCTTTTTGGTACGAAAATAATACGAGCATTTTAAAGGTTGAATTTGAAAAATTCCTACTATTACTAAATGCCTAGTGCCAAATTGTGAAGCAAGTACTCGGCCGTTATTTGACAGTTACAATATTCTTTCTTAGTGGTAAAAAAGGTACACAAATAGTACAAAATTCTGAAAATCTTGAATTCTGAGTTTGAAGAAGTCGTACTATAACTAAATGCCTAGAGGAAAATGGTGTAACCCGGAATTGGTCTTTAGTTGAGTGGTGCAAACTTCTTCCTTGGTGATAAATTTGTTACAAAAATAGTACAACATTCTGAACATACTAAATTTTGAATTTGAAGAAGTTGTACTACAAGTAAATGCACATTGCCAAATTTTGAAACCCGACCCTGGCCGTTATTTGAGTGGTGCAAACTTCTTTCTTGCTACAAAGAGGTACAAAAAGTACACATTTCTGAGCACACTAAATTTTGAGTGTAAATAAATTGCACTAAAAGTAAATGCCTAGTGTCAAATTAAAAGCCCGTCCCTGGCGGTTGTTTGAAGGGTGCTTAATGTTTTCTTGGTGGTACAAAAAGTTGCAAAAAATATTGCAAAATTTCGTGCATATTAAATTTTGAATTTAAAGAAGTCGTGAGGAAACTTTGGAATTTTGTCTAGTTTTTTTATGTGAGTGGTACATGTTTTTTCTGTGTGATACAAAAAGGTACAAAATAGTACAAAATTCACAGCATAACCCTTGGAAGCTTGTGCATTTTTTATCGTACTTTACATATGTGTGGTCATATTGATCCCAAAATAGAATTTTTTAAGCAGGTTTCTACAAACACTTTACCTCTATACCGAAGTTTTATTTATATAAAGGGTATATTGTTTAGACTATTACTATATAATTCACTATTACAGACACAGGTACTTAATCACTACAGGTATATTCACTATTACCGACACAGGTACATCTTAATAAAAATAATAAAATGTAAACATTGACTACATAGAAGTTTTGCAAGAAATGTATAAAATTGTTTTAAGATTTTTATTATGTACTAGTTTACCACTAGATGCAACGTTGTCTAACATGATGCGTAATACTTGTAATTCACTGAAAACACGAACAATTTGATGGTTTTTAAATATTGCTTGAAAAAAAGACAACTTTCAAAAGCAAACAAGTTACTTGCATTTTTTTGCAATAAACGGCACTATGAACACCGCAGGCTGGAATTGAGCATTTCACACATACTATAGAGGTTCTCTTGTTTTGGCTTCTGTCACACAAACCGCATCGTTGTTTTCTTTTATCTGAGAATGTTGACGGTGTTACGTTTTTTTTTCTTCACGAATCACTCCCCACAATTGCATTGCTTCCACTATTGCTCTTCCAATCCAGGATTCTGAATACGCTTCTTAATATGTGGAGTAATTAGTTCCTGAACTAGTTCCTTCAAGAAAATACGACGCTTATGTGTAACATTAGAATGATAATTAGGATGTTGTTTTATGTACAAAATATACGCATTTAGTGCACAATATTTACGAATGTTTTAAATTAAAACCATTGGCCATCTCCTAATTCCCCCCTTGCAGGTGTATGTTCCCACCGTTTCGTCCATATTGTCCACGCAACCTTTAGTAGCATTATACAATTCAATAATTTCAGGCTTTTTCTTTGTACTTACACTATCGAAATTCTTATCGTGATGAATAGTTCTTATTAGAGCTAAATTTTTCCTTTCCTTTGGCACGTAGCTGACGAGGGATAATTCCCATCGAAGCAAAATTGACTTGAATAAACAGTCCTGTTTGTCACGTTGAGCATTTCAGGTGGAATCTCACGTGTTGTTATCTTCTTGCCCCAACAATTGTAGTACGTTTAGTCAGTAGAAACTTCGCAGCGTCATAATTAATGAAAACATGGTCAGCAGTTATGTTCAACCCAAAGTTCAGAACTGAACGAGATAATCTATTTACGATATTTGAAGCTAAATTGCTTTCAGAAGGTTCACCTGGCTGTCGCCCAAGATATATCTCTACTTCCTTAGCATAACTTGTGTCACTATCGCACAACCAACATATGTTGTTGTAGTATTTGGCAGGCTTCGTGGGCATGTATTGGATAAAGCTACATCTAGCAATCTATTTTTAGGTTAAGTCCAGGAAAGTATGCGTCAGTGCAGTTTCTTATAAATAAAGACTAAACATAACGAAATGGAGCTAATTTGTCAGTAGTGAGCCTTACTTGTCGTGTTCGTTTATCATCAAAACGAAACGAAGCATTCTTCTTATATTTTCAAATCGGTTAACTGAAATATAACATGATACCTATGATCAGCAAACTTGTTTAGATACATCGCACGTGTAGGAACATCTCAGTCACGATTCACTCCCGCCTGCGATAGTAATCCAATAAAAGCTTCAAGTTCTTCTTCCGAAACTTCCTTCCACGTTTTCCTTTTTTCTTACATAACTCTTCTACCGTGAATATTTGTGCACAATACTATTACATCCAGTATGTCCGGAGAATTGAATAAATCAAACGGACACTTTGGTGACCTTGTTTGGGACCGGGCTGCTTTCCTACTAGGTTATGTACAAGGGTACGGGCGAATGGAGGGGGATCTTTATACCCCTAAGTTCCATTTTCTTGCTTTCAGTGTTGACTGTATGACATTTACTGCACTCGTCCCATCATCTTCTTCACTTTTCACACTGTCGCTTATATTTTCTTCATCACTTGACAACTCACATGATGACTCCTGTTGGATTTGCATTTGTTCTTCATCCTCTTCAACTGGCATTTCTCTATCAATAGGAATGTAATGGCCGTCTTCGTCTAGAGCTTCAATTATTTCGTGCTCATAAATGTTTAAAACTCATGAATGTTATCCCAGAACCTAGTTTCACGTTTAGAAAGTTACATACATAGAAAGTTTATATTCATTTATACACTTAACAATAACACAAAATTTGCGATTTTGAAAATTATGAAGCTATGTGACACCTGCAGATTTTTTAAAAAGAAAAATGCTTTTGAAAACTTATCCAGTGATGCCGATGCAGGTATGGGGTAATCTGAGTGGACCGACATGTATATCACGTACATCGGCATCGCTCAAAAAGGGAGCTACAACGACTATGTGGGTCTGGGGCAAATCTGGGTGGATCGTACTTAGATTGACATCGGTCAGCCAGGGGCTGGTGGGTCTGGGGGTGTGGGTCAGATGTTGATCTGGGTGGATCGACATGGGCCATATATAGATCGACATTTGTCTGCATGAGGATAAGAATGACGATGTGGGTCTGCAATAGATCTGGGTGTGTAGACATGTATCCCCCGTAGATCGGGATTGGACAGCCAAGGAACTAGAACGGTGATCTAGATCAGGGGTAGATCTGAAAGTGTCGACATAGATCATATTTCGATCGGCATTGGTCTTCCAGAGAGCAAGAACAAATGTGTATGCAACGAGGCAGGTCTAGATACACCAACAACTATTTACATGTGACCAGCGTTGAACGGTACAGATTCGCATGGGACACAGAGAGATTGACATCGACACCGATGTAAATTGATATTGTTTTCTCGATGTGGGCCAATCTGAGCAAAATGTTTTCCTTTCTACCTGGATCGACATCGACACTGATGTCGATCCCACCATAAAAGCCGATGTAGACAGACATCGGACTAATCAATTGTGCTACATGGGGAATTAGGTTTCGGAATCTCGTCAAAGAACTTTTGTCTAGCTTTGATGAAGATTCCCTGAAGTCTACACAATTATTTCAGGGACAACCTACTCAGTGTATGAGAATACACCAAAAGCGTGTTTGAAATTAAGCTGTTCTAATTAAAGTGTTTACGTTTAATATGTATGTATTTGGGGGGAAATGAGAATTTCATCACATTAATCGAACTGTCGCTCATGGTCTTTTTGGATCTTTGTAGACTCTTTGAACACAAAATACTTAGAGGACAAGGTCCAAATACGGTCTACCACTTTTATTTTTCGGATATTTCTAAATTCTTGCAAGGAATGTACTAAAGAGCAAATATGTCTGAGATATATATGATTTATAATGTAGATTCAAATTTAGATCGACTATGATGTTAACCACATATTTTATAGAAATTTCATAATGTTGACTTTTGAGACACTAGCCTAAATCTGGGCTGCTCTTTAAATTTACCTTAAATAAGTAAGACCAGATTTAAACAGTTGAAAATAATGTTAAAGAGTGAAATTGTGATGATAAATGCATATTTACAATGTCAGAGAGAGTTTTCACTTTCTGCAGCAGCGCATTATCTATGTAACCACCTCGAACACATGATACACAACTCATAAGTCTCCCTGTGTGTTCAGAGAACATCCTATCACATAATATAAAATTCGTATCTTGATCATCTGGCGTTTGTTGTGCAGCTAGCGTATCAAATTAACAATCATCTTCATCAAAAGGTTCTAGATCAGAAAACATCATCTAGATTATTCTGATCTGATTCTTGTCTTGTGAATTCTGAAGTTCCTTGTTCTCTTTCACTTTAAGGTATTTTTTATGTCTTGTAATTTTTTAGGTCTTTAGTCAAATTAACCAAAAGACAATGTCTTTATTTATTTATTTATTATTAAGTTTCAGATACAGCTTGAGTTGCCATTTTACACAGAAACAAAATAACAATGCAACAAAATAAATAACTTCACTACAAACTAAATAACTTTACTACAAACTAAATAACATGAAATTAAATTTTAAACAACACATAACACAGCAATTTATATAAAAAACATAACGATTATACTAAACAAGAGGAATAACTCACATATTTGTATTTAGCGTTCGATGGAAAGTGTATTCAGATCTGAAAATATCAATATTTGAATCAAGGTTATTGTACATAATTACTAGTCTATGGAATAAGGAGCGTTGCAGTATACTTAGCCTAGGCGTGGCACAACGAAGGAGGTTATTATTTCTGGTTATTCGCAAGGGAACATGGAAGTAAAATTTAGATATCAACTCTCCAGTTCTAAGATTACCGTTAAGTATCTTGTATAAATACATCAAATCTGCCAGCTTGCGACGAGAAGAAGGTACGTGGAGACAGAGAACGGATAATACCTCTGGTTTGCTTAAGCTACGTACTGATGGTATTCTTCTTTTGACTATAGCAAGAAAAAAGTTCAGAACAGAATCAATATGAGATATATTAGAAATACTAGCCATGTTCCAAATTGGGGAGCAATATTCAATTTTAGGGGAGATGAAGGTTTTGTAGAACATTCTCAATGAATGAAGGTCCTTAATTTCTGTAAATCTATAGAGAAGACCAAGTAAGCGCATAAAACTGTTAGTTACAGAAGTCACGTGATCAGCAAATATAAGTTTTTCGTCAAATACCACTCCAAGGTCCTTTTGAGAAGAAACTTTAGCAATAGGATTATCATCGATGATATAGGCAGATGGGATTTGATTCCTCTTTAATGAAATAGTAAGAAAAGAAGATTTTGAGGGATTTATTTTCAAGTTCCACGCATCACACCAGTCCAAGAGGTCAGAGATGGAATTTTGGAGATCAGCAACATCCTGTAATGATCTGATTTCTCGAAATAATTTACAGTCGTCAGCAAAAAGAAGAATTTTTGTTTCAGATGACGAGAGATAAGATGGGAGGTCATCCATATATAGAAGGAAAAGGAGAGGGCCCAAAACACTACCTTGAGGTACACCAGAGAGAACGGGAACAAAATTAGAAGATGATCCAGAAAGAACAACACGTTGTTCGCGGCCAGTGAGATTGTCTCGCAACAATGAAAGGAAGTTACCATGGATATTGAATCGGTGAGTTAATTTATAAAGAAGAAGATTACAATCAATTCTATCAAAAGCCTTACTAAGATCTAGATAGATGACATCAAGTTGTGTGTTATTGGACAGGCATTGGGTAGCATCAGAGAGTAACAAGGACAGGTTTGTAAGAGTGGGACTACCAGGAAGAAAGCCATGTTGAGCAGAGTCTAGATAGGGTGAGACAAAATTATAAAGTCTATCTTTGATGATTCTTTCACACACCACAGATAAAATAGATAAAAGAGAAATGGGTCTGTATGAAGAGACATGGGTCTTATCTCCAGATTTCAGAATGGGTATAATATTAGCCTGCTTCCAAGAAGAAGGAAATACACCTTCGGCAAAACATCTATTTAGAATACGAGAAAAAGGGTAAGTCAATGATTCAGCAGCATTACGTAAAAAAATAGCACTAATGTTATCATAGCCGGGAGAACGATTTAGAGGTAAAGAAGAAAGCAAATATTTTAACTCATCAGATGATGTACTTAATGAAGACAGTGAATGTGAACAGATCGGTTGAAGCTGAGGAGGTGGCAAAGGAGGAGATTGGACACAGAAATTGTTGGAGAAGTATTCATTCAATAGATGTACCCTCTTTTCACCAGTCGCTGTAGCCGAATCGTAAATTAACTCTGTCGGAACACGTGACTGACATCTTCTTGAGTTTATGACGGACCAAAATCTTTTAGGATTGGTACATATTTCAGATGTTACCTCGTTAATATATTTTTGATACTTTGCCCTAAGCAATTTCTTGGAGTAGCGCCTGATCTTGGAGAAAGAGCTATAAGTATGTGCATTAGGATATTGCTTCCAAAGCTCCCATGCAAGTTTTTTTTATTTTTCAAAACAGACCGCGCTTCTGTATCAAACCAGGGATGATATTTAGAGGATCGGAATTTCTTTGTAGGGACAAAGTCTTTACAGGTAGCATGAATTACATCCGTGAACAAATCAATAGCTTCATTTACAGTTAAGTTTTCAAGTATACACCATGGGAAAAGAGAAAGAGCGCGGTTAATATCATTCCAACGAGCTTTTCTCCAGAGAGGAATATACTGCCTTGGAGTGAAAGGAGGAGCTTTCAACTTTGTTTTTAAAATATTAATGGACAGTTCCACCTCCAAACTCTCGTGATCAGATGAAAGTAAATTTAGAGATGGAGTGATAATACATTTATCACATGTGGATAACACATAGTCCAAAATTCTATTGCCCCTTGTATTGTGCATATTGTGTTAGGAAAGTCTGAGACCATGTATAAAAGTTTCCATGAACCAAGCTTCATTACTGTCTGTGGGAACACCAGTTTTTATACTTGACCACACCATGTCCATATTAAAATCTCCAAACAATAACACATCACCCTCTGAAAGTGCAGCTAATGTTGAATCTCTGCAGGCCATTAACAGTTCCCTGGGACTATTTTTATGTGGACGGTAGAAACAACCAATTAGTAATTTTTTGCTTGCATTGAGACGCACTTCAGCCCAAACAATTTCACAGTCAGTTTTCAGATCTTCTTGCATTTACAAGATTATTGCATTTCCGAAAAATCCACAATTGTTTCTTAGTATGGGTTATGCATTATAACAGTAGCACTTCCTCGTTTTCTAAACCGATTGCGCACTATTTCATTTATAACATGAAGTGCTGAAATATGAAATAATTACTTACTGGGTTTGAAATTCCACTTGCTGTGTTCTAAGAGAAGGAAACACTTAAAGATGTAGATAGGCATTGTAGTTCATATTTAGACCATTCGTAGTGGTGGCTTCGTGACGCAGCAGAAGTCAACACGCAATATTATTTATTATTTGCTTTATACTGACAACGAGTATTGTATATGAGGAATAAACTTATATTATAACACATGTTACACTGGTTTTTATTGTATTAAAAAAACGAAATGCAAATGTTTGATAAAACTCTCCCGCTCTTGAAGACAGGCACAACATACAAAGAATCAACCACATCCAATTCTTTCTCCCTAACAGAATTCCGCCACCACCTTCGTCTTTGGGCAACTGTTTCACACTTTTGTCACCAGTCAGCAGTATTACACCAGAATATTCAAGTATGAAAAGTCTACTAGATCGTATTCGGACCTTCTCCTCTATGAATAATTTGTTGAGTTATTCAGGACTATTCGACAAATTTGTGATATAACGAATCACACTCTAATTCCTAAATCGACAAATATGGTTCTTATGTTAGAACTATACACTTAAATTAGACGATGTGATCACCATTTTTGTCCAAAAACCGTATACATTGAAAAGTTAGTGTTATGGTTTCGTTCAAATCAATATTCATGTTATCTTAGGAGGCTAAAGTGTCAAGACTAAACCGACAATTGTTCCAAACTGGCTGTTGTAACTGAATATATCCTGTTGATTTGTGAAATTTTTCAAATCAGATCAAACCACCAATTAATACGCTATGAAACAGACGACCATCAATTGCTCCTCCTGGCTATATGTTCATATAATTGGGAAGATATGCAGGCTATACGCAAAGTGAGCATTAAAGGATTTAATATAATTTAAATATATATATATATATATACTGCGCATAAACCAACACATTTTAAAATATATATTTTCATAACTTCTATAGGAGTAGTACTGCTAAGGCCGTGAAACCTTCAGAGAAAGGACGCTCTGTGAAGTTGAAATCCCGATATCGATCCCGCCAATGAAACTTACCTAAAGTTTTATGCTGCTTTTTTGCCAAAAATAAAAAGTTTTGTGCTCGCGTCTAAAAAAATTATAAGCAATTCTTTTCCCGGATTCCAACTTTACGTCTGTCCCCGACTTTCGAATTTGAACTTCGAAACCACCCTATAATGTTGTGCTTTTTCATGTCATCAATGAAAAGTGTTCTACTCGCGTCTAAAAAGTTATAAGAATTTTTTTTAAATTCTAATTTCACGTCTCTCCCCGACTATCGAATCTCTACTTCGAAACCACCCTACAATGTGTGCCATTTTGTGATTTTTTGTGGTGTCAATAAAAAGTTGTGCTCGCGTCTAAAAAAAAGTTATAAGCGAAAGCGTTTAGCTCATATTTAGTACTCAAGAAGGTTGTATTACCTGTATATAGTACTGTATGAGATGGCGTAGGATGGAGGTTAATTTGTTCTTCAAGATTGCATAAAGTATTTTAAAAATATATACCTCAAAATGAATTATCGTTTTTTTTAAATTGCTGTAAAAAATAACTATAGAGGCCACGCATATGCGCCCATCAGAAATACCAATCTTTTAGGGGAACTAAGTAATAGATATTTCGTAATGAATAGTCATTAATATTTTCCTTGGGTTTAAACTCATTAAATACCGTTGCCCAGCACGGGTTTAAACTCAATAAATACCGTTGCCAAGCACGGGCGGTATTCTGCTCGTTATGCATAAGCTTGTGTAAGATTTATATATCAAACAATAATTGTGTTAAACATTTTAATATTAGAGTAAAGATACTGTAGAGGATCGCACTATGTCATTATCTTTACAGTGTTTTCAATCATTCGTGATCAGATATCATAAGATGTATTCATGATTGTTACATCGTACTTTTGTTTGTTTTTTTAAAGAGAGAGAACCGTGTTAAGTGATGTGTTAGTATACAATTTGTAATATTTTCTACTTGTGTATTGATGACATCCTAAACGGATCCATCCTCTGTAACAGCTTACAAAGTAGGATTATCACACTTTGGAAAACTGAACTAATGATGGTTCTATGTTTTTCATACCAGTGTTTCTGTTTTTTAAAAGTACAATCAGATACCTTACAAATGCTATTATGGCTCACGTACATATTGAAAATGTCATATGAAGTGATATTACATAATATTATGTTAGACGGTTCATATATGTATATTAGTACCAAGGTTATTGTGAAAAAACGTTAACATCTATTCAGTCATTCCATAATTATTGTCGATTTCTGGAACCTAGAATGAAACGCCTGAGACATACGTAGATCAAAATACCTTCAGCAACCATAATGATCGTATGATGTTATAAACTGCCAAATGTAATTCAGTTTCAAATATCTCTCTCGAAGAAACCTTTCGATTTAAACGTAAAATTACTAATCTTGATCTCTTACCCCGCTTGATCTCAACTCATCGGCACAAAAAGTCATACAATTGTAGGGTGGTATCGAAGTTGGGTTTCGAAAGTCGGGGAGAAACGTGAAGATGGAATCCAGAAAAATAATTGCTTATAACTTTTTTTAGACGCGAGCACAACACTTTTTATTGGTGGCACAAAAAAGGCACAAAAGAAGCACAAAATTATAGGGTGGTTTCGAAGTTCAAATTCGAAAGTCGGGGAGAGACGCGAAGTTAGAATCCGAAAAAAAAGTGCTTTTAACATTTTAGGCACAAGCACAAACTTTTTATTGCTGTCCAAAAAAGGCACAACATTATAGGATAGTTTCGAAGTTGAAAATCGAAAGTTGGGGAGATACGTGAAGTTGGAATCCGGAAAGAGGATCGCTTATAACTTTTTTAGACGCAAGCACAAATCTTTTTATCGGTGGCCCAAAAGGTCACGAGAGTAGCACAAAATTTTAGGGTGGTTTCGAAGCTGAATTTCGAAAGTCGGGAAGAGACGTGAAGTTGGAATCCGGGAAAAAGTGTTTATAACATTTAAGGCACAAGCACAAACTTTTTATTGATGTCCAAAAAAGGCACAAAATTATAGGATGGTTTCGAAGTTGAAATTCCTGGAAAGACGTGAAGTTCGAATCCGAAAAATATGCTTATGTTTTTTCTTTAGACGCGAGCACAAAACTATGTATTAATGGCACATATAAGCACAAAAGTAGCACAAAATTATAGGGTGGTTTTGAAGCTGAATTTCGAAAGTCGGGAAGAGACGTGAAGTTGTAATCCGAAACAAAATGCTAATAACTTTTTTAGACGCAAGCACAAATCGTTTTATTGATTTCACAAAAGTAGCTCAAAATTATAGGGTATTTTTGAAGCTGAAATTCGAACGTCGGAGAAAGACGTGAAGTTGGAACCAGAAAAAAATATAACTTTTTAGACGGGAGCACAAAACCTTTTATTGACGGTACAAATAAACACAGAAGTAGCACAAAATTATAGGGTGGTTTCGAAGTTCAAATTCGAAAGTCGGGGAGAGATGTGAAGTTGGAATCCGGAAAAAGGAATTGCTTATAGCTTTTTCTAGTGCCAAGCAAAAACCTTTTATTGACGGTACAAATAAAACACAGAAGCAGCACAAAATTATAGGGTGGTTTCGAAGTTCAAATTCGAAAGTCGGGGAGAGATGCGAAGTTGGAATCCGGAAAAAGAATTGCTTATAGCTTGGTTAGAGTCGAGCACATAACTTTTTATTGATGGCACAAAACACACAAAAGTAGCACAAAACTTGAGATAAGTTTCATTGGCGGGTTCAATTTCGGGATTCCAACTTCACGGTGATGAGAGAGGATTGTCCTGATGAAATATGATGTTGACCTTCGTTTCTCAGACGTGTTTCACAAGCCATGATATTCTTGTCACTGGAACGTATACTGCATTTTATTTTACGTCAATGATGTATGAAACTTAATCCTAAAGCGATGCGGTAGCTTTGATCAGAACAATTATATATACATTGTGTCGATAGCTGCTTCTTGTATAGAGCTACTGATACGACATTTGAACGGCAATAGAAAGTTGATATGTTTTTTAATATACAGTAATAAGCTTATAATATTTGGTTTCCGTGTTACAGCAGAATAAAGACAACTAGGCATTGAAAATGCTGAAAACAATGTTTTTATAATTGGATTGTCAGGGATTTATTACTTCCCCTTTCATATTCAACAGCCCAAGATGAGTAATGTCGTTGGAAGAGTCACTAGTTTAACATATCATGATATATTGATTGTGAGTAACAGCTAACATATTTTGTTAAATGTGTAATATGTGTTTGAAATTTAAAGAAAAAGTAAAATAAGTTATTGTGTTAAGTGATCTGTAATCTTGAGTAAAGTAATTTTTAATTCGCTGGGTTGCAGTGAAGCCACATCAAAAGTAAATATTGTAAATATATATGTTTTATTAACAATACCGGAAATGATTCAATTTAGCTAAAGAACGAGATAATTGTTTGAAAGTTAACATTTCAACGCTAGATACTGTACCTTGAAATTTTCTGCAGCAGTATATATATGAAATACAAAAGTTCCACTGTGACTTTCTATGATTCTGATATATCGTGAAGTAGAAGCATTGGGATATCTGAAACGTACAATTAGTGCGTGGATCATTAAGGAGAATGAATTGCAGGAAAATTGTACAAATATTAAAATCATGAATAACAATATATAGAGATTTGTATAAGTTTCTAGCAAAACGTTAACATAGATAAAGTTTAACATTAACATTAATGGCTATTTTGACAATCAGTTTGCCAATTAGATCAGGAGTTTTGGAACAATATTTTTTAATATATGTTACCCATGTCTAGCGAAGTATGCAGAAAGTGTAGTATTCGGAACTCCTCTAAATTGTTATTAATGTTCCACGCAAAGAAGATTAGTGTCATACTTTTGAAAAAATGGGATGACTCTGCATCAATTAAAATAAGATATTGCTCTGAAGGAAATTATATTCACAAAAATCTCTAGAAATTAGAGATCAAAAAATAAATTGCAGCCTGGAATTACAATGTGACATGTAAATAAAGAAAAGATTTAATAATTAAATAAATAAATTTGGTATGTCACAATGGTGAGGTATCACTTGGAGTGTAACAATAAATTATATTTGAGAATATATGTAGGTTAGGTACGCCTTAAATATACTTCAAAATCTTTCTATAGCTTTATCGTAGCTGAGAGTAACTCAAAATCTATTCTTCCAATCTTAAAGGAAAGGAAAACAAATCTAAAAGAATTTTATTGCAAGCAAATCCACTCAGTCTCAGTGTTACCACATTAATCTGTACTGACTGACGATAATTGTTACTACCTGAAATCATTCCCTCTAAACGTAACCCCTGAAACGCCTTCCCAACTAAACGTTGACTTATTTGCAATAGGTAACAAACTATAAACATGGAACTGAAATAACTACTGGGAATTAAATCACAATTAATCAAACTCAATCTCAGCATAATTTATTTTCCACTAAGTATCAATATATTATCTTCAACTGCTTTGCGCAACGGAAGGAACACTTCCAATAAGATTTTAAATAAACCCGATTGTTATTAAGGATATTGTTAATTTAAATGATCCATTTTTATAACTAAGCTCAAAGGAATACAGCAGATTATATCAATCGCTAGTATCAATCCGCTATGAATATGGATTATATTGTTGACATAATAATTGGTTGTGCAAATGGAAATAAACGCAACAATGATCGCAACGACAATACACATTTACACTCACATTCTCACACATTCTGTCGAAACTTCAGTCATGTACTTTCAAAACACGTTTCATTTTCAACAATCCAGTGACTAATATCCAGAATAAAGACCTGGAATCGTTGTATAACTAAATCAATATAACTGAATAGTGCAGGGGAAAACAATGAAGTCCCATTTATGATAGTTGTGAGAGAACACACATTTTAAGGTGTAATTTCTTTCATTTTACTATCTTTTTTTACCTTTAGTCCTAAAATTGCCATGGTGATTCCATTGGATTCATCTTGAAATATAACTTTGCATTATTTGTCTACTATATATAACATAGATGTCACTTCGGAAACATCATATCCTTAGTATGAGTAAAATGGATCTGCTAAAGAATTTTATCAATTGAATGATGAATATGTTAAATAAAAATGTGTTGTGTAAACGCACTATAGCGTCGTAGACCAACATAATAGCAAGTATTTATTTAAATTATGTTTACAGTATGCGAATTTCTTCGATTCGGCCATGTGACCTAAACATAACATTAATCTTCGTTGATTTATCATCGTATTTTGAATATAACAGTTTAAATGTAGGTGCAGATGCCTGACTGCATGGGCATTTTGCATACTTCAAAAGACATAGTGGTGACATTCAGCAGTGGTAAAAATGTTGCGTGTTACCTACTGGAATACAAGTGGAAGTAATTGTGAATCTGTAGATTCAGAGGTCACACAGACACACTGAATGATTCTCAGAATAAATTGAATAATTTAAACACAAGTGCACTAAGAAACAGGTGAAACTGAAGTGAAACGATGACCTCTTCCTTATTAGAAGGGTATCCATAATATTATAGACCGAAATCTCTCTCTCTCTCTCTCTCTCTCTATATATATATATATATATAATATTAGAGTCGATGTATTAAAGTATATAGTGAAGTATAGAGACCAATTCAGAATTCTAAATTGAAATAAGTGAAGAAGCAAAGTGATCAAAAGGATTTTTTTTTTAGGATTTCTGCACACATTCCAATATACGCATAGTAACAATATATGTGTTGATTCTTTTTGCTGTAAAATATGGACACCCATGTTCCAGAATTGAAATGCGTAACAGTTAATTAAAATATTATATTTATTTGGTTTGACGATAAAAGAATATGTAGTATTAAACAATACAACTAGCGCCTGCAAAGGCTGTTTGTGGAATGGTACATTCTTAAAAAGTAATACAAAGCTGTCGACGAGTTTGTATTTCCTCTTAAGTGGAAATATACTCTCGGGCAATATTTACCAACACAGAGGCCCAAATAAAAGATCAAAGTTTGTTTCATTTCAAATAGTAAGTAATTATACCGTTAAAATTATGGGGAGTAGGTTCATATATGAGTGGGAGGAGTGTGTGTGTATTTGTTTATGTATGTGTGAGCTCTACTATTTGTTCCAAAGTGATAGCAATGTATTTGTGGACACAATGGAAAAGTTTGTGTCTAACATATTTATGGAAAATTGGTCTGCCCTTTCACAGCATTTAGGAAAACACATTGAATCTACTAGACTCAACTCGATACTTTGTGTTACCAAACTAGCTTTATATTTTAATAGTTTAGCCCTTTGGAGAAGACCGACAGCGTGCTAGATACGAAGAGCAACTTAAATTCGAGTGTGTTTTCTTATAACTTTCAGAGATGGACTTTGATTGTTTTCGCAATGAACTCTTCAATATTATTGAATTATACTTATGTTTTCTTTAAGTGGCATTAAGATTATATTACAGAAAGGTCTGTGCACTCCTTGTTTTAATTTCAGCAAAAGAAGCATATGGAAGATATTAAAATGAATAATCCATTCTTTAATTTAGTAAATAGCTACCAAAATTAATGCCGCAATACTATCTTTGCTTCCATTTTTACTCAAATAGCGTAAACCTTTCCTTAAGAACAAACATCTTCTGCAGTTTCATGCATAGTTTATCGGTGTTAAATGAATTCGTTTCTTGATATTAAGATAATTAGATACAATGCAAAGGCTAAAATCCTGTAACAAAACCATTTGATTTACGCACACTAACAATAACTCAAAACTGCTACTTTCAAGAGGTTATAATATAATTTAAAAAGGCAACTAATACTATGATTCCTTCCTATTCATATGATCGTGCAATAGTTTAATCCACTTTTTATTTGACTTTAAAATATTAAGCGATTTAAAGACCAACTTTAATAGTATGCCCAGATGTAGAACGCGAATCTGATTCTCAAGTTACACTTACTGCGTTGCATACAATATTACAAAATGTCCCCTGCATCTTCGTCATACGTTTCGTTTTCACTAAATCTGGCACTAGTTACTTCAGCTTGTTCTTTCCCTGCTTGAAAGCTAAATATTCAACACCCAATGAATCAAAGCGATCAAAAAAAATGTTTTTAAAGCATCTAAAATAGAGCCCACCCTACCAGTGTACTCGCAAATTGACTTACATAAATCAACTGCAGCTTCTATTATTTGTTTACTTTTCGCTAAAGGAATAGTTACATTATCATCAGCCTAGACGAAATGCAAGGGAGTTCCATTGTATGGACGAATTTGGAAATAATTCTGACCTTAAAACATTTTTCTCATCACTATGTTATCCACCTTGTCGAGTAAACAACTGCAATTTCTACATGTGGAGGTACTCCAAAAGTCATTCAAATTAATTTTTATAAGCTTCAAACATTCTTTCAGGTGAAATTTTATAGCATACATAAAGCAAGCAATACTAACTGCTTTCTATAAAAGTCTTACAACACACACAATACCCATTTGTGCATGCGCCAATTTGCATGATAATATTAATAATAATAATGTAAAAGAATTGCAGTTCTTTATATAATGCTATGAGTGGCATTACAGCCAATTTAACCCTGGACAGTAGTTAGCATACTATTCAAAAAGTATTTACTTTCTGATTTTGCAAATTAACAATATCTGCCCTTATATAATTAAATTATTGATATTTAACACTCACAGTACTTTCAGAAATAGTAAGGTATATATCGAAGCTGGAAGTTGAAAGTTACCAGTTCTACAGGTGATAGACTCTTGTCACCGTGGAGTGAGGTTTATTTCGTCAAGCAGTTATATTTTTTTTAGCATTCCGGTTAAAATTATTTTGTGATTTGTTTTTTCTGTAATAAAGTTACGGTTCCTAATATTAATCAAAACTATTTGGAACAATTATTGGGAAGATACTCGACTTGTAAGAACATGTTCGATAAACTGCATATGCAGTTTTTTTCTGCGTTAATGCTCTTGATGATCTTGGTAACTTATACTTTTGGTACATTCAAATAAAATAAAAAGCATTTCTGATTATCCCAAATCTTATCTGATGCTTTTTAGTGTTACTGTAGTATAATGTTACAGCACATTCAATGTGTGCCCTAACAAATATCTTATATAACAATACAAAAATTATACCATGAACAAGCTCACTCCATTAACCAAGTTGTACGTTATGGATGTCACTCTTCGATATTCTATAATTGCACGCAATGCGATTAGTTATATGTGTAAAATTCATTCTATTTGTTTTCATAATATTTATCTGCATTTTATTTTCTTGGCACTACTTACCAATTGCGTCCTCGTCCCTCTGTAATAGTATAATATATCGATGATCTTCAACGAATCTTAAAATTTTAAATTGCCAGCATACGTGAGTGACCTTTGCCTATACCTCGTTAACAAAAAAAAAACTAAACAGTAAAGGTACCAAAGGGGGAGCCCTGTGGAATAATATTAAAATAGACTGTTTGGAGGATAGCGTATCCTTATTTTTTTATCTGAAAGATTATATTATTTAAGTAGATGGCGAACCATTTCAAGTATATTGGGGATAGGCCAATCATACTCAATTCATTTAGGAATGAAGTGAGATACTGAGTCAAATGCTTTGGACATGTCAACGTATGTAGCATCACATTGCTTTCTCTTACACACATACCCTTGTGAAAATGTGACAGTTTGAAATACATTGTAGCAAATGACTTAACGTGGATAAAGCCGTATTTGTCTTAGTTTGTTAATAGTTTGTTTTAATATAAAGTACTCAGCGAAAATAGTTTCAAATATAGGGGAAATACTATTTAAATGCTATTCGGCCTGTTATTGCATAGCTCAGCCTTTCTACCATATTTGTAAATAAAAATAATAAACACATTTCTTATGATGTTCATATAAACCCCCTTGTGTTAATGATTTATCGAATATTTTAGTTTCCACTGGTGCCACATATTCACTACAGGCTTTTATTTCACCATTGGATATATTATCTTGGTCTATAGTTGATCTTGATTTCAGTTTTCGGGCAGTCTTAATAATATTCTTACGGGTCGTCAACTGTATAACTATATTGTTGAGAAAAGCAATAATGTAAATAATACAAATATTTAATTCTTATTACCATTCTGATTAAAAGCTTTATCAAAGTGGCCCTGAAACACTCTGGCAATGTCTTCGAAATCAGTCACTCTCTTACTATTTATGCTTAAGGCTTTTGTAACTTTTGTATCTCTTGAACTGCTTCCAAAAATATTTCGAATCGCAATACAATATATTTTGTATTGCTTTAAAATTGTAACTTCTTGAATTTGTTTACTTTATTTTATCTCTTTCCTTAGTAGGGTATTCTTATTGAACTACACAGAGTCATCGGTTTGCTTGTACTTGACAAATAGTCTAGCCTTTTCATTTATATTTTTTAGATTTCTTTTGATCCAGGGATCTTCATATTATTTTCCAGTATAATTAATAATTTTCTTCTTGGAACATTAATAGCAAAATTTTCGTTTTTACCTGATTTAAGGTTTCAATTAACCTCTGTACATGCAAACAATTTTCAGCTTTTAATCTGTTACCAATCCGAGCGAATTCATTCACTATAGCATTAAAATGTGCTTGCTGAAACTAGTGTTAAAACATTTTTTTATCGATTTTTAATTTATACCTTTAATATATGTGTTTTTTTATTAATTAAGATACAAATTCCTTGTATCAAGTCTTGTGTCAGAAGGTTACCTTTCCAAAGTGAATTATGTATGTTAGTATCGGTATTATATTATCTTTTCAACTTGAGAAGGCACTGAGCAGTCAATCCATCGGATCCCGGTGCTGCTTGCTTAATTTAACTAGTCAGTGCTACTGAAATATCTTGTTGCGTAAATTGTTGTTTCAAGTATTCTAGATCTTGAACTGTAATCTTAGGCATGTATGGTGGTAATTATTTATTAAATGTGTTAATTCTGCTTTGTCCTTCTGTAAAGTTAACATTGCTTTATATGGATTTTGTTCTATGTATCGTACATGGCAGAAGTACCCTGTTCTCCAGTAAATTTCATTTTTTGATTGTTCGTAAATTTTTTGATGATTTGTTTCTCACGTTTTTGTCGACCCTTGAGGTATCGCTGAATATTTGGAAGTTTCTTGATTCTCAATTTCTGGGATGATATTGAATATATATATATAGTCATGTTTTTGTGAAAATGAGTTATTGCCAGATTTGAAACACATGTTCTAATATATCTTATTGTTAGAAAGCTTGTAGTTGTATTATGAATAGTTTAGGAGATAGCAATAATGCAATTTGATATAAGTCCGAAGGCACTTAAAGGCGAAAGGGAGTAAGTCAACAAAATCTGACTTATTCCTTTCTGCTTTTAAGCAACTGCAATTTATAGATGCCGCTTTCATACAGAAGTATATCTGAATTATAACGTTTTCCACATTCCAGTCGCGTCAGTTCGCGGTGCAAGACGTCCAGCCGTTTCCTCGTGGATACTTGAGGTTGAGTGGATACGTGGATACTTAATACTTGAAGTGGTTAAAGATAAATCTGGTAATAACAAAAGTGTGGAGCAAGAAGATAATAGTGAAGTTGTTAATTTGACAAACGATATCCAGTCATCAGATGAAAAATCGTTAGTTGATTAGGAATCGTCATACAATCTTCGACCAAACCAAGCACAGATGAAGATGAATGTGTAAGTTACAAGGTTAGAAGAAGTTGTTCCAAGACGGTAATAACAAATTGCAACAGCACCAGAAGAAACTCAACAGACTACAACCACACAATGAGGTTCAGCCTGAAGAAGAAGGGGAATCATCAGCTGTTGTGCCAGAAGTTGGTGCAGAACTACAAGTGTATACTGACACAGTAACTAAGCGAAAACGGAGAAAAGTTGCAAATTTAGAACATTGGCGTAGAAACAGGACGAAAGAAGCACGATGAAAGGGTGAGATGTTTGATGATTTTAGCGGTAAGAATCCAGTTATGGTGCAAGCCAAGGAAATAAATGGCACGTGTAATTGTAAGAACAAGTGTTTATCTACTGTAGGTGAAAAGAAGCAGATAGAACTTCATAAAGAATTTTGGTTATGCAGTATGTGTGACCAAAAAAGGCAGTTTATTAGTTCGTGTGTTGTTGAAACTCCAAAGAAAAGCAAGCGTCCAAGAACTGGCGAAAAGCAAAGAGATATGAGCCGTACTTACAGTTTTGTGATTGAAGGACGGAAGGAGCGAGTATGTAAGCAGTTCCTTATTAATACACTAAGTATTTGAAGCAAGTTCATAGGAAACGTAATGCTGAAAAGGCATGCATCATCAGGTGGAGTAATTCCCAAAGAAGGTAGAGCACATCATATACCTGCAAACAAAGTTTGTGAACAAAGCATCCTTATCGTAAAATACCACATTAAAAGCTTCTCATCTTTTCAGAGCCACTACACCAAAAACAAAAGTCAGAAGCTTTATCTTGGCAGTGGTCTGAATGTAGCAAAGATGTATCAATTGTACATTGAAACGAGCAATGAACGAAATCTGGCCCCAGTAAAGGATCCCATCTATCGTCGAGTATTCAATGAAGATTTCAATATCGCTTTCAAATTCCCCTCCAAGTATTCTTGTGATGTTTTTGATGAATTTAATGTCAAACTAAAAAGCTGTACAGAAGATGAAAAACCGGTTGTGAAGGAACGGTACAGGGAGCACATTGATGAAGCAGATCTTCGTTAGAATTTGAAATCTACGGACAAAGATAGATCCAGTGAAAACAAGTTTCATCGTACTCTGCTTGTGGATTTACAAAAGTGTCTACCAACGCCAAAACTTACCAATTCCATAAGTTTTTATAAACGGAAGCTCTGAACATTCAACTACACAGTTTTTGATGCAACAGACGGCAAATGTCATTGTGTTGTTTGGGATGAAAATATTGGTGGTCGAGGTGGAGATGACATTGCTTCAGCATTGCTTTCTGTTCTTCAGGAACTTCCTTACAATGTGAAAAGTATAATCTTATGATCGAACAACTGTGCTGCTAAAACAAGAACTTTTCACTTATCCTGTTGTACATATGGATCATTGCACAACGTCCCCAATTAGAAGATATCGATCACAAATATTTACTGAAGGGGCATACACATATTGAAGTTGATGCTTTTCATGCCATTATTGAGAAAGACAGCAGAAGATCTCAGCAAACGATTACTACATGTCAGGACTGGGCAAATGTCATTGCCGCTAACAGAAAATTCTGTGTCCACACACAACTGTTGAGCCAGTTTTTGAATTTCAGCTCCCTTGCACAAACTGGAGGACATTTAATAAACCGCAAGATATCAGAGTCTGCATAAGCTGTGAGAATCAGTGAGGCTGTGTAGATTCGTGTCAGCAAAGATTTGCCATTCTGTTACCAATACAAGAAATCATTTGCCGAGATTTCATTACAGTGAACGTTCAGCGCAATCGCCGATCGAAAATCAACTTACCCGCAACATGCAATCCTGTTACAGATAAGCAACGTTCGATCAGTTACAACAAATGGAAAGACTTACA
>JAGDQP010030264.1:0-18484 GCA_022664845.1 Lepisma saccharinum | reverse complement strand
TACTCTTCAGCATGAGAGAAACGTACTATTCACTTCTGGCACTTAGGCATCTTTGGCTCAGACCCAAACAATTTACATTTTGCTTCAAATCTTTGTCAGGGGCGGTTTGAAGCAAAATGTATGATTTGAACATCAACTATCATCTTACCTAATCCATTGATCATAAAATGTCAGACACCGTAATAGTAAAAAAAAAAACCTTCTTTTCTAAAGTAGCACGAAAAATTGAAAAAAAAAAACTTGTTTTTCTGTTTCTTTCGGCATGAATTTTCCATTTTTTTATTTTTTTTAAGACTAGAAATCGCCATCAAGTTAGAAATTTTGCACTTTCAAAATGTTTATCATTTTCATTATTGTTCGTACCTAATGGTACTGTCTGTACCGTGGGAGATTCGGACTTGCAAGAGGTCCCGTTCAACAGAAATCACACTCACCAAGTAAAGAAAATATGTACTTGATTCAAATGTTATGCAGCCATACATGAATACTTTAGACATACACGGAGATATTGCTACCATCTTTTGTTGGGGATCGTTGCTTTCGATTATCCTTAAGATTAGCTGTTTCCTTTCATGTGGTAAAAAAAAAAAAACATGTTGACTAGTGAAATTAATTACTCTACGCTATATTAATGTTTATCAGAAGATTACTTAACAAATACTCTTAGTGTTTTGTTTTTTCATAGTTTTGAATAATTTTCCAGAAACGTCACGTTATGTACTCAGGTATTGTACGGCATTTGTAACTTACAATCTTATCTACGACCATAGACTATTGGATAAAAACTGGTATGTTCTTATTTTTATGAAAGGAGAATGTTGTGCAGAATACTTGACGCTATTGGAAGTTTCTACAATTTTCTTTATGAAACAGAAACTAGTTGTAACTATTAAGCACTTAAAAGTAGCAATCAGGTTAGTGTACAAGGGCATTTGCAGATTACATTGCAGAGTTTTGCGTGGTGGTGAAGCGTATCTTTATCTTAATTTAAATCCAAGACAGGAAATGTGATTAGAAATATATTTGGCATTTATGTTTTCTATCTTTCTGCAATGTTTATATTTTCTGCATGCTATTCAGCATGGTCACTCTTAACAAACTGCTATTTCTTAAAATGTATATATGTTTTTTTTTTATTAAAAAGGATATTTGTGTGCTATGTGCATGAGACAGACTGAATTGTAAGGCGTTCTATGTGAAAGTTTTATAAAACAAGTAAAAATAAGGCGTTATACATAGGATACAAGGGATCTAAGATTTCTTGTGGAGAGAAGAATCTCGTGCAATGTTGCCTTAGTTTTCTTCGAGATCAGTTGAGACATCTAAAGAAAATTCGGTTGTTTTCATGCGTGTTTTCTTTCTCGTGTGAAGTATTGCTTTATTATATTAATTAACATTCTTTTCTTACATAATGAGTGTTAGCTACAAGTAAATATCCATTTGTCAATACAAAAATATTACACACATAGTACATACGATATATGAATTAATAGAAAGTATTACAGTATATACAACCAGTATACTATATTCAGACCAATTAATAAATCTTTATTTTTTGGCATGCTGTAACCTTGCTGGCTGTATACAATTTTACACTGTTTTCTTGGTGATCACCTGATCTATCGTCTATTGACACGTCATGTCCATCAGTGCACAACGCTTCTCAAGGCAGCGGTCTCACATTAGTGTTTAAAAAAAAACGCAAAGAAATGATCGCTCGAAAAATCTAGAAAAACCCTCTTTCTATTTTTGGTGCGACTTTAGAAAATAACGTGTTTTTTTTTACTATTACCGGGTCCCTGACACCTTATGATCAAGGAATTAGTTGAAATGTTAGTTCATCTTCAAAATATATATTTCAAAAGAATAGGAATTCGACTGCCTCTGACAAAGTTTTGAAGCATTATTTTCTTGGTCTGAGACAAAGATGCCTACTGGACAAAACTGAACGGAGCCCTTCTCTCACGTACAAGGGTGCAAATGAGATATATTGCATTCATAATGTAAATTGAATGAACTTTGCACATTTTTAACGTAAGAACATTTAATTGTACTAAACCTAAGCAAGAAATGCATGAGCTGTGAAAATTAATATTGATAATGAAAAGGAAAAACGATTTCGTCAAAAAACTTCGATTTTCCCTTCCTGGAAAAAAATCCTGTTTTTTTTATTTATGTTATTTTCGGCCTTTAAAACTCTACCTCACATAGTTACTTACACTTGGTGGTCTGTTGCATCGTGGCCAAGTGACGCTCAACAAGTACATATCCTTTCTACAGCCTACTGAACGCACATGGCATCCCAGATTCTACTGGCCATGAGCAGCTCCATTTCTCTTTTGTGTGGTTGTCACGTATCGCACAGAGCTTTAAATTTAATATCTCGCGATCTGTACCTTCCGGTATTTATCTGCCAAATTTGCGGCTGCTCCCTTCTCTCTTTGGTGCTGTTTTGTAACGTTGCACATTTGTAGTATACTGTACTTTCAGTTCATTATTTATTGAATTCATGTTTATTTTCTTTCAGAGACTCTTAACAGTAGATACCTGACGTTTATTATTAAAGTAAATAAGAAACATGGATTTTAATGACAGTACACAATTTATCAGCTCCGTGGTCTCACAAGAGTTCAAGGAAGTGAAAGATGAGAAGATCGAAGTGACGGATACTTTTATTGAGGTAAGTGCATAACAAAGCTTATTAAAATGGTCAGTGGCTTATTAGAACCACATTCAAAGCTTTTATTAAACAGTATTATCATACTTTCCATTTTCTTCTGAGACAGTATTGTTTTCAGTGGCCCATGACTAACTGCTGGCTGTCAAATTCGAACTTCTCCATCGTTTCCATTTTACGTCAACTCCAGGATTAATCAATGTCCTTTTCATACTTAAGAAAAGCATCTCACTTGACATTGCTAGCTTGAAATTAACAACAGTCAATTCTAAAAATATCAGTCTATTCTAAAGATCACAATTTTGGAGCATTTAATTGTGTACAAATTTACAGCACGACTCTGTGCCCATGCAGCGACGAACAGCCACTTCTAGTCCGTGGTATATATTGTGAATCTTAATAGGATGCATTGCCCTGCCGCTTCACGCAGACCAGACAAATGCGTTGAAGTGAAATAATCGGAACCGTTAGTGAATGAAGGGAAATAATTCTTAGTGGAATGGTCAATAAACCATGGTTTGTACATGACCCAAAGAAAATCTGAAGCCATTCTTTTACCGTCCAATTATATTCTAAACCGATTCGTTGTGCAACTTATCTTAAAATGATTATGTTAATGTAACATGGCTTATGACGGTTCTTGGTAAGTGAAGAATTCCTTCCTCCCGGAGTACCAATCCGTACAATAATTTGCCGGGCAGTAATTAAACGTGTACGTCCCACTTCTCTTGAAAAGAGCGCCGTGGGATAATATAGCTTCCGTGATAACGAGCTAGGACAAAGGCAACCCTACTGCTCACCCTTGGGGTCCTGTATAATACTTCCAAACCAGTAAGCCAGTGAATTCCGGAGACAAAGGTTGGTGGAACGGTAATACCGATAATAGGTCCTCTGAGCCCCGAAATACTGTAAAAACGCACAAAAATCAACAAATAGATGAATGTGTGCAAATGGCGGGAAACGGTCACAAAGTGCGTGATGAATGTTGAAACGCTTGGAAATGGGTGGAAAACACTGTATTTAGGCGGAAAACCACGTTTTTAGTATTTGGAACCCCGACACACAAATCCACACCACTTCTACTGACTCCGACCAAAATATTGAAAAATGTCACTTTTGGTGAAACTTCACGAAATACCTTAGTAGAAATGTTTTCTTCAGTATTCCAATAAATACTAACACTTTTCACACCATTTAGAGTACTTTATTACTATTTTCAGAAATCGAACTTTTTCCGGAATTATGATATTCCGTCGGTATAAAAGGTAAAACATACACAAAAACGCCAATAAGTTGATATGTTACTACAAAGCAATGAATATATTTAATATTTGACCTGATTACAGGGCACACACGCGATTATTCTTTTGTGTGTGCGTTTACTTCTGTAGGTACGTGATAATTTTACCAAAAATTGAGTGCGTTTGAATGTGTCCAAACAAGAGTAACATACACAATAATGCACTCTACTAATAACGAAACGATAAAAATGCTTTTGACATCAATTATAAGAAATTATCGTTAATGAAAATGTTTATCGGCCGGGTACCCGTAAAGCGTTGAGCCCAACGTTACACAATTTTTACTTAATTCTGCAACTATATTTTCCTTACGCTCTTACGACGTTTACGTACACCTATGCTCCATGAACATTCGAGTCCGATGAAGTATATTTTATACGTAACATGCACAACAATATTTATTTTTCATTAACAAGTAACAAGGTTGTACTTCACATTAGTTGACGGAGTACAATTAAATTTCTCGACATTCGGCTTTAATCTCTGAACGTGCTTTGTTGACATATACCCGGTAGGCACTGATCAAGAATTATTATATTATAAATGTCGCTTTAAAAGACGTCCTGACAATTAAAGAAATTGTATGCGACTTGTATCACAATCTTTTTAATAGTATTATCTTTACTTTTACGAGTTAGGTTTTCTCGAATATTACTTCAGTTCAATGTACTTGTAGCGCGCGAGTAATTCTATTGTATCACAGTATTACATAATTTACGCTATTAGTATCTTTTTTTATAATACAGGAGTTTTGAACTGACTACTTAGGTTCCGTACAAAACTTTTTTTTTCTTACAATTCTTGTGTTTGCATTGATTTTTTATTTATTTGCTTTCGAGTCCAATGAATGCTAGCAAGTTACGACTTACTTTATTTCATACTCTAAGGATGCATTCGAGTTTGTAATGATGAATAATGTTGTCTAGATTTGCTCCACTATTTTGTAATTCAACACCATAACACAAGTAAAACGTACTACTACTACGACTCAAAACTAAATATACCAAAAGAATAATAGGATCCTTTATTTAAGTGGAATTGTATTTCTTTAGTTATTGCCCACAGAAAAACTATCTAAACGAAGGCAAGGTGGAAACGCGTATCGGATAATCGACAACGACGTTAACAATAGCGTCCGAGCATCAACAACCCGCGTTTAATCACGTGACTTCTTCTTTGTTTTCAAGAGCACTGTTGACGACATGTAACTGATGCAACGATGCTACACATAATCCGATGTCATTTCGCTCGACACAATAAAATATATCATCCTTCCTGAAGCTTGCAAATAGTCACTGCAAATATGTAATTAGATTTCAACAGGTTGTCTATAATTAAGAAAAACGAAAAGGGTTACCTTCAGTGCGGCGTACGAGTCGTCCAGCAAAACGAGGTATACATTACTTGTTCCTTTGAAGTAATTATTCCAGCTTTTCGTCCTGTTTTTGTGTTCCGTTAAATCCTTAGAACTTACTGATCCTCTTGCACTATAAGTTTTGTATATATAAGTAATTACACTTGTACAATGAGAGTTTTTTGTCACTGGCGCACGCTTAATGTTTCCTCCGGTGCAGCGTGCGATGTCTTCTGCTGTATCGGACGATGCAATGTTGCCAGCTCGCTCGGGCAGAATTGTCCAGCACTGACACAAACATACGCCGGGCGTTGACTCAAGCGTCTCTTCATGCATGCGACGATATCAATGCGTGTCGGAATATAAAAATTACTTTAAGAATATCCAACTGCACTAAATGTTGTTATAATCATGTGAGGGCGAATTACCTGTCCGTCACAGTAAGTAAACAGAGAAGCCGTGATGAATTGTTATTAGGGTTTTCTGTATTACCAACACAATGAATGATATCTAGAAAAGGCACTCTCAGGGATGACGTATCTCAGCGACTACTCTTTCTTCGAAGGTAGCAGAGAAATTTACTGTATATTCTATCCGAGCATTCATATGAGGCGGAGTTGAAACCGGGTCACTTTTGGTGACCCTACCTGACCCAAACATAGGTGACTCGGTCCGAAACTTGGCCCGATTGCTCTGGTCTTGGAAACATTATTAACTGGGAATTTCGCCGTCTTATTTTTCGTACTCTAACAGTGTAACATCTCCCGTCCTGACATGCCTGAAAGATACACTGTTCACATCGATGGAAATAATTCATAACTGTTTTGTTCTGCTGGTTACCGTGTGTAACTCGAGTCATCGGATCAAGCCGGTTTCGAAGCCTAGACCTGGTGATCAGCCCCGGTGCCTCGGTTCTGCTGTGATCTATGATGACTTGGAATTTAACGTGTATCAGTCAGCACAGATTCCAAGTCTCAAGTAATTTTACGGTAATTTCTTTTTTTTTTAAATAATCGTGAAAATAAAGTAGGTGACAGTAAGTAATAGTAGCCCATTTAGTAGAGCGTTGGATTTTCACTGGAAAGATACTGTGGAAGCTCCTAGCGTCCGCCGATCCCTAACAGAAACTCATCTTTCTCAAGACAATAAATCATTACATGGAAGCGAGAAAGGAACTGTGGATGTCCCAACGGCAAGCAACTTTCTACATGCATACATAGCTAAGTTGGCAATACTTGCAGCTGAACATTGTCTGTTTGTTCTTATAATTCAAATAATTACCACCGTTTATACTAGGTGGCAGAGTTCAGAAGATGACAGTGGCCTCTACTGGAGTGGACACAGAACTCTCTGCAGTCGGCTGAACAAGGCATTTCTGGTATAAACGAATTTGGCCTCCTCTATATACGTATTTACTCTGTCGTAAAATATATTGACAATTCCCAGTCGGTTAGCGATTCTTCTCTCTTTCGACTTAACACAAACGGAGTTTTACTACACTCGCGGTCGTGACTATATATATATATATATATATATATATATATATATATATATATATATATATGTGTGTGTGTGTGTGTGTGTGTGTGTGTGAATGTGTGTGTGTATGTGTGTGTGTGCGTATATTTTTTGTCTGTCTACGTAAGTTAAAAAATGGAGATATATCAATTAATAGACATTATGTATTGTGAAATCATTAAGGTCGTTCTATTAAAGTGAGCGTGGATGTCTGCCTGATAGCACAATAATGAAAACGCCCATTCGAGTAGTAAAGATTTACTTGATATGCAGGTTTAGTGACGAATTTAACTACACAGTGTCCGCGGAATATTCTTTAAACATATAACTTTCCAGTAGAATGTTATTTGAGGTGATTATTAACTGTGAATGTAATCAAATAGCAATTATAAGAGCAATATATGTTAAATAGAATATTATATATTATTACAAAACTTAATTGGAGTTATCAGAGAGTGTCCTCAATCTCATCTGTAGAACCTTTTGAAACCAGTAATTCGACTACCAGATGCCATACGGTTAGCGGATGCCTTTTCTAAAAGCACTATTAATTTGTTTGTAACCACTTAAAATTTTTAGGCATACAACTAAAATAGTGCAAAGATTAAAGTAATGCGGATTCGTTATCCTGCGGGGAGACAATTTTACCGACCGAGAAATCTTTAGTCGATATCAGTGAAAGTGAAGCTATTTCCGAATGTTTGGTTGGTGCTCTATTAATCTACACTTTGGTAGGTGCTCAGCATTCAAGACCTTGCCCTTCGTTAGTGTTTGAAGTGATTCGTAATATATACAACTTGTTGCGCTTTCTGACCAAAATTTAAGGCTTTTCAGACGCCATCTAGCGGCAATTCTTATTGTTAGTTGGCAGGCCTGTTTAACAGTCCAATACTCTAAAAAGCTGCCCCACCCAAGGAGTGTGGTATCGTGATGGGAATTTCGATTCATTTTGGTGAATCGATTCATTTAGTCCAATTCACGAAAATTATTCGCTCATTTGATTCGTTCATATGAATCGTTTCCTTTTCCGCGTTTTGTGTTAGTCTCAGTGCAAAAGCTAGGGACGAAACCAATTCTCGATCATATGATTCGCTCATGAATCGTCTTTGCGTTAGTATAGTCTTCTGAGTTGCTGTGCTGCGCATGGCAGACAGCTTTTTCTCCCCCATTGTATTATCCTTGTTTCTCCCAAAAATTGCGTTGTCCGTTCTGCTGGTCTTCTGTTTCAGCGTTTTGATCTACGGCGCGATAGAAAAGAAGAGAGAGAGAGAAAAAAAATGGGAGGAAGGGGGAGGGGTAGAAACTTTGAATTCCCAGTGTTTCAGCTTCACTAACTTGAAGTGTTCGATCATGAGCCAAAAAAGGAAACATTTTAATAATTTTGCGGCAATTATTTGCGAATGATCTACTCCAAAAGTTTCGTAATTTTCCATACATTTGTTTGTCTATGTGAACTTTAGATCATCCTAAATAGGTCCTTCAAAACAGTGTTCGATTTATGTAATTTCCAGACGAAGGGGGAGGGGGATTTCTTAGGTGCCGTGGAGGACTTTTGAAGAGCCCCTGCGGAATCAAGTGAAGGGAGCGACAATTTGAAAGTATAAACATGATGATGGTGATCACAAAATATAATAAACTAACTATGGCTTTGGAACTCGTTAAGTTCATCGCCACAGTAACAATCGTTCTCCATTGAATTCTATATTCGGCAATATCAAGATGGTTTTATTTACTTGTTAGAACACAATAAGTTTATGCTCAATTAAAGTGTCTCTTCTAATCTTGTCATCCCAACGAAGTCTCGGTTTTGCCAACGGCCTCTTTCCCCCGGCTTGCCAACGTTTTCCCGATTCCGTCTATCCACGGCCTTCCATCGAATAATAATAATAACGCAATTGATTCCTCTTGACTGCCCACATACCGGAAGCCGTGTGGTCTGAGGCGTCAGGCCAGTGTCTCCAAGGTTCCGGGTTCACATCCCGGTTCAAATAAAACTAATAAAGTTGGTTTGAATTTATGAGCAGGGGTGTAGAGGACCAAGGCGCCGCCGCCTTAGTACTAGGGCGTTATTTGTAGGAGGAAATTCCTGGCATCTCGTGTGTTTTCCTTTGTACCGCACTTACCCGATTTCTTGTAAGGAGGGAAACCAGTGTATTTACCTCCAGTACTACAATAAGTGCGGATAAGTATTAATTTCCTGCCTCAATATGTAAAGATATTGTAGCCAACATATGCTTTCCACAGTAGCTTATTTTTAAATTTTAATGTAGTCATAGGACATTAATTTTATTGTTGTAAATACGTAAATATTGCGAAATAACATTTTTATCGTAAAATATCGAAATTTGAGTGTGAAATTATAGACTGCTGGAACCTACATTACAACGAAAAGCTGACATTAGAACTAAGCAAGACGCACACAACTTAATGTGAGTGAGCAACACTGGCTCCATCTCCTCTTGCAGTAGCAAGAAGCTCCAGAAACAGGTAAGTCACCAGAACATTTTTCCTTCATTACTTGCTTGTGTGACTTTTGAATGTTTTTAGGATCTTTCTTGCAGTAGAAACATAATCCCGCGCTTTAGCTTCCTCCTCGCGTTTCCAAATCTTTCGTTTCAGCGCAGACTAAAGGAGGGCTGGTTTCAGTTTTCAGAGATCTCTGGTTTGTTGATTTATGACATACTGCTCGTGCATAAGAGCCTCCCAACCTTTCTGACCCAACTCGATCATCAGAAGAGCGCGAACGAGTTTCGTATTTCGATCTTTCCTGGACTAAGAAAAGCAATTCACGAAATGAATCGTTTCAGCCAAATGAATCGATTCAGTTCTCGCAGTGAATCACAATTCTTTGATTCACAGCGATGATTCGATCTTTATGATCGAATCGTTCATGAACGACACAACACTAGTGTGGTAGATTAGATTAGAATCACGCTTCAGCGCGGTATGTCCTTATTTAGCGCGAACTTGCAGTCACCAAATTGTCAACAGCAATCTACAAAGACGTTCAGAATAAATCTTGCTGGAAGCTAGGTAACAAAAATTAGAAAAACAAAAAGAAGAAATGAAAGACAAATGCTCAGTACATGTGATATAATGAATTACTATAGAATATAATAAAGCTCATCAGAAGTTCTCTTAACAAATCCTATTAGTGTGATTATCTTCTGTGATTTTTCTGATAACTTTCCCCAAGAAAGTTACCTTAAGAACACAACGGTATTGCACGGTGTTTGTAGTCTTATACACGCTTATGCATTATTAATCAGAAAGCGCATATGCATTTATTTTTATGACGTGAGAACGTTGCGCAGAACACCCGACGTCATAGGGAAGTTTCCACAGTCTTTTTGTCGAAGAGAGAGCAGGGGCCAGTATAAAGCATGGAGAATTGCCAATTGAGGTTAGTGTACAAGGGTGTATGCGAGTGACACTATAGAGTTGTGCTTGTAGATGTTTCAGACTTACCAGTGGTAAACTGCATAGCATCTGAATTTAAACCTAAGACTAGAAGTGTGGATACAAATATATTTATCTTCTGTTTCACTGTCTTGCTTCCATTCTAATATTTGGGTTGTTATATAGAATCGACACTTTAAATAAATTGACATTTCTTAAAGTGTATTTATGTAATTTTTAACTGTATAGAAGTATATTCATGCGCTGTCTACAAGAGCCAGCCATAATTTAAAATTTTTTGCGTAAAAAAATGTTTTAAAACGAGCATGAAATAAATAACGCTCTATACATAGGTTACAAGGGTATATAATATTAAAGTTTCTTGTGGACATTTTCGCTTCCAATATGCCCTCTGTTTCATTTTGAGGGGATCAGCTGAGTCGTTTAAACTAAACATGATTGTTTGAACCATAATTTTTAGTTTGAAATATTATTTTATATTAATTAGCATGTGTTATTTACATAATGAGGTTTTTAGCCACAGGTAAATATGTATTTTTCATTTCCAAAATTAAACGATAAGATGTGTAAGGAAAACGTACAAGATACGAATTAATACTGTATATGTTACAAATGTCTACATGGAAAGGAATTACTACATCTTTATTTCCAAAATTAAACAATTTTTTTTAGGTAAATGTAGGATAGGAATTAACACAAAGTATCACAGTGCATGTTAAAAGATGTCTATGTTCTTGACACAGCTAATTTACAAAGCGTATACTTCGTGGAAAGGAATTTATAAATCTTTATTTCCAAAATTGAACGATAATTCTTTCAAGGAAAATCTACAAATACTAATTAATACAAAGTATCACACACTGTTAAAACATGTGAATGATATATTGTATTCATCCACTGATCATGTTACATGAAATGGGATTTGTCTAACCATTGAGACAAGACAATTACATACAGTTCACAGTAATTCAAGTTGATATTATACATAAGTTATGCTTGCAAAATGTTACAATATATATAAATAGAAAAATCCCGTCCTAATAACTACTAGGTTCTACAGATGCAAATATTCATTTACAAAATAAAACCAATGAGTAAGTAAATACTCTTTTAACTTCTTGCTAAATCCTCGCAAAGATAATTCATATTTTATTGCTGATGGGAGAGCATTATACATGGAAGCACCTAAATACATTACACTCTTGTGGAAAATGTTCGTGGTGTGACAGAAAAAGTGGACGTCGCTCTTATTTCGAGTGTTATAATGATGAACATCACTATTTATTTGAAAGTTTCTAGAATCCTTTCTTATATATAGTAAGAGCTCATATAAGTATACACATAGCAAAGGTAATATGTTCTTTTCCTGGAATAGCTTACGACATGGAGAATTTGGTTTCGCATTTGCTAAGATTCTAACCATGGGCTTCTGCAATCTAAATAGCGGTAAGGTTTTCGTATCATTTCGCCAGAACATTATGCCGTATTTCATACGAGAATGAAACAGCGCACAATATAGACTTTTAGCAGCTTCCAGACTTACTTTCTTGCTAACACTCCTAATTCCATAACATAATATGCTTAGTTTATGTACAGTTTTCATAATGTGATTCTCCCAGGCTAAATTTAATTTAATTTCGACCCCCAAAAAGTTTGTATGTTCGTCGTAGTTTATTGAATTATTGCCTATGCTAAGAGCTAATTTAACAGGTCGTACCACAGTGTTAGGAAAATTAATACCTACGTTTTTTCCTGTGTTCAGTATAAGTCCATTGTTGTTGAACCAAATACATAGTTGATTTAACAGTTGTGTACTTTTGGTAAACAGCGAATTTACATTATCACCCATTATTAATATATTAGTGTCATCTGCATATAAAGTGACATCACAGCCTTCTAACGATACTGCAAGATCATTTATATATAAGATAAATAAGATGGGCCCAAAAATTGATCCTTGGTGTACACCACAGAATTTTTTTTCTCTTGAAATATGATTCTGGTATACATTTACAAGACCATATATTTCTACAACTTGCTTCCGATCCATAAGGTAACTTTGAAACCACTTTTATCCACTCCCCGAATAACATAAAACTACATTTTATTTAATAGAAGTTTATGGTTGACCATATCAAAGGCTTTGGAGATATATAAAAAAATGCCTGTGCAAAGTTCTTTCCGTTCTAAACTACTTCTAACTTTTTCCAGGAAATCATATATCGCTGTGTCCGTCCGTACCTTTGAGAAAATCGTGTTGAGAGTTTGAAAATACAGAGTGATTTAAAACAAATAGAACTAAACGATTGTACATAACCTTTTCTGGTATTTTTGCTATTATAGATAGTAGTGAAATTGGTCTATAGTTTTCTACTTTCTTCCGATCTCCTTTCTTATACAAAGGCTTCACCTTCGCAACTTTCAATTTCGTCGGAAAAGTTCCTGTATCCATTCCATAGACACATTTGTGAGGTGAGAAAGGATTTAGTAGTGGCTCATAACAACTTTTCATTATCCTATCTGATAAGTTATCTATCCCTGAGGATCGTTTATTTTTTTGCCCTTTTATTATTGTTAATGATTCACTTTCGGTCACTGAGTATATCATTATCATAATTTAAATCCAAGACCGGAAATGTGATTACAAATATATTTGGCTTTTATTTTACTATCATTCTGGAATATTTGTATTGTGGAAGTCATTCAGAATGGTCACTTTTAACAAATTGGTGTTACTAAAAGTTTATATATGATTTTTTTAAGGATTAAAAAGCTTATTTGTGTGCTATATACATGAGAGAGGCTTTATTTTAAGGCTTTCTATGTGAAAGTGTGATAACAAAAATGTAAATAAGTCTTTATACATAGGATAAAAGGGATGTAGCGTATTAATATTTCTTGTGAAGAGAATCCCGTGCAATGCTGTCTATGTTTTCTCCACGAGCGTATCCCTGTCGGAATTTTGAATGGAAGATACGTCAAGAACAAAGAATGTAAAGATACATGACCACGCCTAACTTTACCTAACCTCCACGTTCGTATGTTTACTAATTTAAGATAATTCACAACAAAAGTCAAGGAAGGAATTATTTAATAATAAATATGAACATATTGTTTGTAAAGATACGTTACCGCACCTAACCTTACATAACCTCCACGTTCGTATGGTTCTACCGTAAGTTAGGATAGTCTACGATATGTGCAAAAAAACAATTATTAATCATGCATATAAGCATATTAATATATATTTAGAAAGAAAGAGTTTTGACCTTGCCGGAACTCGAATCCGGGCTCCTTTGTTTAAGAAACCAACCACAAGGCTACCGAGGCACCCTGGCAGAGTGTGCTTCTGAAGTTGTTTTTACGGTTAACGTGTTACGTAACAAGCTAGTAGTGTTACGTTGTTGACTCAACTTCCGTTTTAAATTGCGACAGCGATACACTCTAGTTTTCGTCTGGATCAGATGACCTAAAATTTATTCGATTGGTATGAAGCGTAATTTCTTTTTATCCGTTTTTTTGTAACTTAAAATACTGTTTTATATTAGAATGTTTTGCTTACATAATGAGAGTTAGCTTGAAGCAGATATACATTAGTCAGTTCAAAAATACAATAGAAAAATATTATAGACAAAGTACAATATACGAATTAATACAAAGTATCACATTATATGTTAAAAATGTATCCATGTTCTTTATGTTAAATTACAACAAGTATACCACATTCAGCCCAATCAATAAATCTTTATTTTTCTAGCATATTGCAGCCTTCCTGGCTGTACACAATGTTCTCTTGATTCCTTGGGCGGCGCGCTAACCTGATCTATCGCCGATGGACACGTCATGTCCATGAATGCGCAACGCTTCTCACGGCAGCGACCTCCCATAATTACACTTCATGGTCTGTGGCTTCGTAGCCAAGTGACGGTCTCTGAGCACTTATCCTTTCTACGCCCTTCTGAACGCCCATTGTGGCCCAGAGACTACTGGCCATCAAAAAGGGTAGTATAGAGGGATAACTACCTATACTATCAATGGTAATCGTCAGCGCCTCTTAACGAGCAACGTAGCCAATCAGGGAAAACCACGCGTTTTAAGTGTGTGTCGTGATAGTGGAATTAATATCAACGCAACGCATGCGCCTTGAGGAAAAATATACAGGAGAGCCGTTGCGTTGAAACATAATAGGGGAATCAGATTTTTAAACACTATTTTTCTTACCATTTCATATTCTCATTAAGGGTACGGTTAAAATATTCTAGGCTTAACTAAGACAAGATAGATGATGACATTTGGGGTTTGACTATCACAACCGGGGAATATAAAAATAAATATCGCACTCGACTTGCAAACCACACCACGCCAATCTTCGGGCAATGAGTGAATTTCTTGTATATTCTCTATGGGCCATCTTTTCCTCTTTTTCGAGGTTGTCCCGTATGGCACAGAGCGGTAAATTTATTCGCTTGCTCTCTGTACCCTACGGCATTTATATGCCAAATTATCGGCTGCTCCCTTCTCTCCTACTTGGTGCTGGCTTTGTAATGATGCAGATTTGCATCTGTGTTTGAATTGATTAGTAATCGAATTCTTGTTTATTTTGTTTCAGAGACGCTTTGCAGTAGACACTTGACTTTTATTATTTAAGTAAATAAGAAATATGGATTGTGATGATCTTACAGAATTTGACTGTTCCGCGGTCTCACAAGAGTTCAAGGAAGTGAAAGATGAGAAGGTTGAAGTGTCGGATACTTTTATTGAGGTAAGTGCATAACTTATCTTATTTAATGGTCATGCCTTATAAGAACCACATTCAGAGCTTGTATTGAACAGTACTATCATACGTCTCATTTTCGTCGGAAAAAAGTTTTGTTTTCAATACCCGATGACTAACTGCCGGCTGTCAAATTCATATTTATCCATTGTTTCAATTTTACGTCAAGTCCATACATAAAAGTAAATTTTCTTCATACATTTCACAGTATTTTACCTTTCAATATTTACATGTTTACGCATTTAAATGTACTGTATGTATACTGTTGCAAAATACTTTAAAAAATACACTTAACAATATTATTGATTTAATAAGCTATAGACAATCAGGGACCATTGAGTACTTAGTTTATGCGCTCTTTTCAACATAATTCATTGAATTGTAAGTATTTCCAATACAATATAAGTCGGAAATTTTCCCAAAGGAATAGAGGCTAGGCTACTCAAAAGTTTTGTTAATTAAAAGGGAACAGAAATATACATGATGAGAATTGCCTCCCAGCAATAAATTCGTTTGTGCCATGTCTATGTCAGACGTATTTCCTTTGCATTTTAAAATGTTTCATAGTTCACAACAGTAAGAACGCATTAATTTCAACAAACGTTTGTGTTATCATTAAAATAGACTGCAACATCACGGTTAGCTGATGCTTATTACGTCTCTCAAATCAACTCGTGCGAAAGGTTATCTTACACGTTCCTGTATTTGGTTCTGGTTGAGTGGGTGAGAGAAAAAGTTGTAGATGAGTAGATATATAATATGTAAATATTAATTATTAATTTCTTAAGATCCTATTGTAATGAACGTGGCTGAAAGCCAAGATAGTATTTCTACGACGCCCATGATAGTTTTAAGTAATGGCATGGTAATTAGACGTATTTGTGAATCACACTGTCCATGGAATATTCTTAAGTTAGAAATTTCCTGAAATTTTTTTATCTCAGCTGATTATTAATTTTAGCTGAGTGAAATTATATATATAAATTTTACCAGCATTATTTTTAGAAGCAATGTATTGAGTGGTGTGACAAAACTTAAAAGAAATCGACGGATTGCTCTTAATATAATCTGTAGTACTTGAGTTTCAATCTAAATCTCTGAGAGCCAGGAGGTTTTTAGTTACCTGATGTGGTCTCTAAAATCATCATTTGTTTATTTATTGTAATTGCTTGATATTTTTAAACAGATATGCAGTTCATATGACGCCAACACCGGGAATAATGTAGATCCATTATATTGGGACGAGACAATTTTATCGAGAGAAAAACCTTTATTCGATGCGAGTCAACTTGAAGTTAAAAGTGAGTTGTTAGTAGAGAACAACAAAATAAAACAGCTTCATCAATTTGAAAGATCATTTGTTTATTCTGAAAAGCAATTGGAGAACCCAGAATCTGCTTCCCCGGTAAGTAGGTGTACTTTCCAGTTCTACGAGTTGTTGTATAATGCATTATTTAAGAGGAGATTTGAATCAGCTTTTGCATCTCTCACTAATATTCTAATAATTCATACACTGTTTGAAGAATTTAAACGGATGTATCTTCAATATTATATATACTGATTCATTAAAATGTATTTATGCTAAGTGTGCATCTGAAACCAAAGTGTTCACGAATGAACTTTGGCCTAATTTTCTAATTTTAGGTTAATATTCTAATTTTAGTCTTTATATAAAGATTTTTGCCAACAACTTTAAAACATGCAATACATTCTAACGTAAGTAAATCATTTATTTCTCACTCGAAGGAAGTGCAGTCACTTATGAATGATAATAATAAACCGTTCAATTCTCGAATATTTCCATATCAATTTACAATTTACAGTGCGAAAAATATATGTATTTTTTTCTGGGGCTCTACGTTCTGATTGTCGTTATAAAATTTAGAAAATCGTTGACTAAAATTAGATTATCATTATTATTCCCGCCGCTTAGTGGGCTGGACATGGAGTTTAGCCGTACAAAATGTTTTAAATGAGAATTTGCAATAAACTAACTAACTCTATGGCTTATGGAACTCGCAAGTTCATCGCCTCAGTAACAAACGTTCGCCATTGGACTCTATCCTGCGCAGTAACAAGCCAGTTTTCATCACGGACACCTTCTTCTCGAAGATCTCTTCTAATATTGTCCTCCCAACGACGTCTCGGTCTTCCCAATGGAACAACTCGGTCTTCCAACCAGGATAGAATATAATCTTCGTTTTTCCCCCATCCGAGCTACATGACCTGCCCACCTTAGTCGTTTCGATTTCATTATTTTTACAACATCTGGTAAATCGTATAGTCCGTGGAGCTCTTCATTATGCAGACTCCTCCAGTCATATCGTCGCGTTTCGGACCATATATCTTTTTCAAAACCTTATTTTCAAATACACGTAATTTATGTTCATCTGCTAGGGTCGTACCCCAACTTTCGCAACCGTAAAGTATTACCGGCAGAATAACCCTTTTGTATATTTTCAATTTCCTTGATATTAATCGCGATGTTAGAAGTTTTTGGACTGAACAGAAACATGCGTTCCCCGATACTAAGCGACTTTTCATTTCTTCCGTGACCTCATTTTAGCTTGTTACGTATGCTCCCAAGTATTTAAATTTGTTTACTTTCTCTATGACCTCATCCCTAATTCTTATGTTTTTAATTCCTTCATTCACTGTGCTTCGGCTTGTTATCATGTATTTTGTTTTATCTATATTTACTTGTAGACCTATCTCATCGCACGCTTCTACTAAGACATCGGTCTTGCTTTGTAGTGCATCTATATCGTTCCCTTTAAATCTACACCCTCCGTGTATACAAACAGTTGATTCAAGCAATTCAATGATAGTCCCTTTTTGTTCCATTTAATTTTTAAAATCGCATCAAAGTAAATATTTCTCTCCGTAAACCACAAGCAGTAACAATTGTAGGAGATGTAATATCATCAAATTTCACATTTCAACGGTTGGCGGTTATTATATCTTTCGACTTAACTCAAACGGAGTCTTAACACACTCGCGGTCGTGTCTATATTTGCACATATGCATGTGTGTGTATCTCTGTGTGCTAAAATGTAGAGCGACAGAGAAATTAGTTAATAGTGATTACATATTATCAGTTCATTAAGGTCGTATTATCAAATTGAGCGAAGATGATAGCTTAATAATGAAAAATCCAATTAGGGTAGTAGAGATTTTCTTGATATGCAGGTATATGTATGTATTTAACTACACACTGTCCGCGGAATATTTCGTAAGCATATCACTTTCCACTGCAATGTTCTTTTGAGATGACTGTTAACTGTAATTGAATGAATACACATAGAAATTATAGGAGCAATATATCATAAATAAAACATTATATTGTATGACAAAACTTAATTGGAGTTATCAAACTGTCCTTAATCTCATCTTTACTACCGGCATTTGAAACCAGTAATTTGACTACCAGATGCCATATC
>JAGDQP010030263.1:0-22737 GCA_022664845.1 Lepisma saccharinum | reverse complement strand
TAAAAAAATGACCTTGTGCATGGCTTACATATAAGCCATGCGTAGGTATTAACTACACCACCATGACTTATAAATAAGCCACGCGTAGTTTAAAGGTTAAGGACGATACATTTTGCATATGCTCAAACTAATTTTGACATCATTTTTTTTTTCTACTCAGAGTCTGGTATCTCAAAAACCGCTTCTTGAAATTCGTCAACAGCTGCTTCAGGCGACACAAATCAATTCCTACGCATCTTCTTTTTCATGTTTGGGATCAAAACAAAGTTATTAGGTGATAAATCGGGTGAGAATTAGCAATGAGTCATTAAATCGACATTTTACTGGACAAAAAATCAACAGTTGTGTGTGCTGAGTGGGAGATGGCGTTGTCGTGGTGACGAATGATTCGATGATTTGGGTTTGATTTACGCAATTCGTTGTTGACCTCTGGCAAACAAATTGTTATATATCACTCAACATTTACAGTCCTTCGATCTCCTAAAGCTATGGTTGCCACAGGTCCGGTTTTACCGAAGAAACAAACAATCATTTGCTTGGTAGCGCTCACCGGTCGGGTAGCCGTGCGGTCTACGGCTGTAGGCCAACGTCTCGAAGGTTCCAGTCCCGGTAGGGGCATGTCTGTGGATTTTAATGGCTAAAGGGCGAATTGTGACAGGCTGAAGTCCAAAGTTACTAGACTGGCCCATATAAAAATGAAGTTGACCAAAGCTTGGCAGCACTCCTCAAACAAACAATTTTTGTTAGTTTCGGCTCACTTTGAAACATTCAAACAGTGGATTTCTGCTTAGTTTCGGATTCGTAAGAATAAATCCAAGTTTCGCCTCCTCTAATGATGAAGTACACCAAATTTCACTTACCTCGGTTGAACATTTTGAACATTTCTTTACACCATTTGACACGAGCCTGTTTTTGAGTTACGGTCAAGTTGTGTGGAGTCCAACAGCTATAAAGCTTCCGTACGTTCAGATAACCATGCAAAATCGTATGCATTGTTTTCATGTCAATGTTCAAGGATGCGTGAATCTTAGCGTATGTCACATGCCGATCTCTCTCAACATTAATGACAACTCAAACGCAGTGGTGGTTTTTCAGGTGAAGTTAGTGAAGCTGTACTTCACCTATTATTTTGTTCTTTCATTGACTAAATAAACAAAAATTGTTTCTGAAAGATAATGAAGTAGCGTAACAAAATTCCAGCATAAAAAACAAAATAAACTGTTTCCAATTTTGTATGCAGCATAAGTAAATATTGTAGCGCTAGAAGGCACCGTATTCTTACGAAGCTGAAAACGTTACTTTTATATATCTTCGAAAAAATCTAGCTATAAGTGCTTTCTATGACGGGGACAATTTTACCGCGGTGAAAATCTTTTCGTTGACGGGACGGTGAACTTCTGGTTGCCATGACAACCTAGACGCTGCAGGCTATACTGACCAGTGCGAGATAGCGTTGAGGATAGCGGAAGAGAACCTGCAATCTGCTTTCAACGAAGTTACTTCTCTTCCGAGTTTCGGCTGATCAATGTGCAAGTAAAGTAAATTTGTCCCCACTGTATCAGCACCATGTGTACCTGTACAATTGTTCGTCTTTTGTTCGTGTATGTATAGTGAAAGAGAATGACGATTTTGACATGGCCTTTTTATAGACAAATATCTTTGAATAAGTATGTATGTCAGAGACGAATAGACCTAGTGCCAAGTGAGTTAATTCAGGCGCACAATGCTGGATACAACGAATTATTTTGAAGTATTCTACTTCTGTTGTTATGTATGAGCTCCTTGACTAAGCTATAGAATCCATTCTCAATATAATAATAATAAATCACAGCCATATTCAATCCACTAGTGGATGAGGCCTCTCCCCGAAGGGAGGAGTTGGTCTACTACTCCCACGCTGACCAGACGGGTTGGGAGAGGAGAGCCGAAGCTCTCACTGTGATCGCCACTGTCTTTATTCACAGCAGCTCCCCAATTGTCCTCACGATGCTGGGTCAACACCGAAATATTTGAGCCCCCATCGGGAATCGAACCCGGGACCGCTCGCATTGAAGTCGAGCGCGCTACCGACTAGGCTACGCAGGAGCTCCCATTCTCAATATATGGCTATGTTAATGGTTGATTTTTATAAAATGCTAACCTTACTTAAAATGTACTCTGGGTAGAAGTAGAATATTTCAGTTACTCGATATATTAGAGATTTCACTGATTTGTAAGGTGTGGTGGAATGGATTTGCAGAATTACGAAGATGGTCATGGTTGGAACTAAAGGGGTGTTCGTCAAAACTTTATCCATATGTGTAAATATTAATTGCATTTTTAGTCCGAATATATAGATTTAAAATATGTCATCCACTATGTTCATTTTTTTCACCCTTATTTATACATGCCCAGTCCACGTCGCCTAGTGATCTTTCACCACAGATCATTGATAAGGAACCAGCACAAGTTCAATAAACCTTTGAACATCCATGCATTCTGACAGATATTTTCATATTTTCTCCATTAATTCCTGGATATCATCTAGAATAGAGACCTTAGACGTTCTATTCTTCTCATTTCCGTCTGAAGTTGAGCTCGCTGAGTGATTACACACTTAAGACGTCAATGCTGGACTGCTGGTAAACATTGAAATATAAATTATATATATAATAGAATGTCTTTATAATTTTGTAAGCTCATTTATAACTTCTCTTAATAAATATTGTTTTGTAAGTTCCTGATTTCAGTAGCAGAGTAATTTTGTGTGATTTTGACACATTAGGCCTAATATAATAGTCTCTGTATCTTAAGGAAAAATCCAATTAATTTAATTGAACAGGTCACGCTCTAATTGCCTTGAACGTTTATTAGCAAGAATGAATATTCTAGAGGCACGGGATTTTTTATTCGTTTAAAGATTTAAAAACCACCTGAAAGTCAGTATCAATCTCGTTACGAGTGTATTTGAATTGAATTTTATTTATAGCCATGAACTTTAGTCATGTTTTGTTTACATTAGGCCAGGATGGGGAAGGTAGAAGAAAGAAAGGAACTGTCCCAGCATCAAGCTGGTGCGAGAGCGCGAAAACTGGAAAAACATCAGCCAAGATGGCCTATTGGTGGGTTCGAAAGTAGGTGTTTCCCAATGGGATAGCAACTAAGGAACGCCAGCTCGGCTCTCGCTTTAGGTGTAATAAAATGTTCGCCAAGGGACGCCATTCTTCAGACGTATGACGAGATTAGACCTTAGATGCCAGTAATTTTAATGTAAATTAAACTAAACTTCAAACATTATTCTAAAATTGTGCACTGCATCTGAAAAATCACTGTGTATTCATTGTTCGAATAATAAATTTTAAAGCAGAAAATAAGTTGAATTTAGTGGAGCCTGAAAACTGAAAATGTCACGAAGAATATTTTAAATAGGACATCCTCTAATTTCATTCGTATTTTTTCTCTCTATCCATTGCCTTCCTCTAATAGTAATATTAAACTTTCAGCACTCAGCATGCATAAAGGTCCTTCAATGCTGGTTGCGTGTTTATGCAAATAAGTTTTGAGTTGAGAAAGCTATCACTTTTCCGCATTTACAAGACCTAGAATATAAGCCTAGTTATTCTTTCCATTTGCATTTCCACGGGATATCATTTTCATCACTGATTTTGACTTTGCATGACATTTAGGGAACTTTCGTTCAGTAGCTACCATCCCAAGTTTGGAAGTAGACTACCGGCACTTGCTTAGAGGTAGCTTACGAAAAACATCAATCAGGATGGCGGTCGCTGGGAACAATCCCAAGACCTTTCGATTGCTAAACCGACGCTCTACCAACTGAGTAACGGCTGTTCGATCCCCGTCACTAATGCACTGTACATTCATTTGAATCCGTCTAATATCGGTATTGGAAATGTGCGTATCAAACCACAAATTATAATAATACAACGTTCCGTCGATGAGTATAGTACTCTGAAAAGGAGGACAGAGTCTCAGTTTAAATCCCTACGCTGCGATAGTTCATGCAACTGATGTTTTAGTTTATTCCGTTCTTCCTGCTTCACATTTAAAAGGTGGAATGTTCGATTTGAAAAATTTAAGTTAGGCAACTATTTAGTACTCTTCTCAGTTATTGACCTTTATACAAATAAACAATAAATATACTGTATAACTACACTATGCCAGTCTAGTACTTTATTCTGTTCTACAAATGGAAAATTCTTCTACAAAATTAGCCTTGCCACTGCCGAATGACTTCTTGTAAATGCAATTTACCAAAGTACTGCATTTTTCTTGGGCATGTTTGTTGTTCCCACGCTCAGTCGTCGGCGAAATTTGTCATATGTTCAACTATATTTACATATTTATAGTGGTCCCCCAACTTTTAGCAGTTAATTTCTCTACAAATATTCATCAATATTTAATATGATAAGCGGCATTACGGGTAAACCAGTCAGTCCAGGATGAATAGAGAGTGGGTACATTAATGATTTGGATGCACTTCACTTACGATTTTGACCACGAGCCGCCACTGCTCAAACGTGGATGGAGGACCTTCACGAGGTTCATAACTGAGAAATAAGCGACGCTGGAATTCGGAAAACCAATTGTTAACAGTTCTATTAGATGATGCTTCATCCCCAGAAGCCAAATGAAGTCGCTCGATGCATTGTTTCGGTGTTAAACTACGTTTGAAATCATAAAAGAATCATTGTCCGGAACGTTTTACGCGAAATTTCCATTTGTCAAATAATACTACTTATTTTAATCGCTGTGAAAAACAAATTCATAGGCGTAATCAAACAGTCAAAGATAATTTAAACATAGAAAAATCTATTCCTCGGAACTTTATAATAGCAGAACACTTGTGCCACTGTTGGTGGTATTTTGCAGAAACTTTTCCCGCAGCCCTCGTAGGGATAAGAAGAAAAGAAATGGGTTAACACATTGCCTAAGCAGAACATTGCCAATCAGTAATTGGAATTAAATCAATGGTAAAAGGAAGAAGCCAGATATATTTGTAGATACTTGGACTTAACGAAGAACAAGATTTCGATTTCCGAGCTAACTACGGCGTTCTTTTAGCTGTTTATTAGGAAAAGAAGGGACATTCGAGGAGCTTATTTTCAAAAGGACACATGTCCATTGGGGTAAATGTTTCAGAGGGCGTAAAAAAATCGTTTCTCTAGAAGGGTAAGTAGGTTACTATAATTGTGCGAATTAGTTAGTGTTTTATCTAGACAGTGCCTCTAGTTACAATAGAAAATATTTCGCACAATTATAGTACTTGCCCTTCCATAGAAACGATTTTTTGTACGCCTACTGAAACATTTACCTTAATGGACATGTGTCCTTTTGAAAATAAGATCCTCAGTTTTTCAGTTCACTGACTGAATGCTGTATTGTCCTCTAATAGAACCTAGAACAGTTTATATATGAATAGTATAAGTCAAGCAAGCGTATTCTAATACGCACACGAAACAATTACCCATCGATAATAAGAATAGTTAAACCGAGAGACAAGGAATAGTAAATTACTGGGAATGTTGAAGCCAATATCGGAATATAAGAAAGAAGGCCAACTCAAGGACAAAAATCGAATTTCATATAATCGAAGGTTCTACCTAAGCAGCATATCGATATTGGCTAATATCAATAACGGACGATTGCTATATTGATGGAGGTCGTTATCCGAAATCGATCAATAACGAATGGCAAACACTTTTGCTGATATTGGCCGATTATCGGAGATCTATAGTAATCACTATCGGGAAATGACAGATTGATGTTAAAGAACAATATACGTATATTGATAACAAATTTCGTTATTGTTTGTATCGGGTTATCCCATAAGTAACGTTATATGTGCGATGACCGCTGCAATAACACCATCCGACGAGTCAATACTGAAGTAGACGGCACATGCCACAGCTGATTCATATAGGACACTTGATTGTGCAGCAGTGTGTAGAAAGAGAACGGTCTACTCCACGTTTATGGAAATGTGGCTTGTGTTTGATCATGGAAGTGTCGGAGGACCACGTACGGCATATAATGCTGTATGAATTTCAGCAGGAAACATTCAGCCAGCGCAGCGGAACGAAACATCAATGTCGTATATGGTCAGAGTGCTGTGGATGTGCGAAAGTGCCAGAGGTTTCGGTCTATGGACACCAGCTTCACTGATAAGCCACGAGAAGGGAGACCTTTGCAGCTGGACAACGATGCCCTGGGAGCAGCGGGGAGGCAAATCCAATGCAAACTGTTGAAGAACTGGTCTGCGATCTCCATGTCACCCATTCGACCACTCATCGCCATCTGAAGTTGGGTACGTCTTGATAGTCAGGAAATTGGTACCCATACGTTGACGCCTCAGCAGAAGCAACAGCAAGTTGACATCTGCAGTTCCTTGCTCACTCGTCACAGACGTGAGTCATTTCTGGACAGAATGGTGACAGGGGATGAAAAGTTAATCCTCTACCATAACATTACATGCAAACGGCAGTGGGTACCTTAAGGGGGACCGCAGAAACTGTGCAAAGACAGGATGTTGAGTGTTTGCTGAGATGTCCGTGGTATAATGAATTTTGAGCCCTTGACACGTAACCATGATATCAATACGTCTACTGTCAGCATGGAATACGAACTGCATTGTGGGAGAAACGTCCTGCTATGGTTAATATAAAAGGTGTGTTCATTCACGGTGATAACGCGCGCCAACACACGGCAACACCTGTGCTAAGATCGAGGAATGTGGCTGGGAGAAACTCCCACACCCGGAGTTTTCACCAGAGCTTGCATCAACAGACAACTGTCTTTTTTGCGGTCTAAAAAACCACCTTCCTGGGAAAATACTGCATATTGAGGATGACGTGCGCCGAACAGTGACCCAGTTCTTAGCCCCCAGAACCGGTGACTTCTTTCAGCTGGGGATTCAACAACTGATTGACAGGTGGCAGAGTGTTGTGGAGTCCGATGGAGACTATTTTCCTAACTAACTTTGGTGTTCCAGGCAAGTTCTCGTTCTTTTCCTCACGATGGAACAATATAACATTACTTATGGGATAAGCTGATGTGTTGATTGATATCACCAAACGATATTGATTTATAAAAATTGCCGTTTTATTAATTTTAACAGTGTCAAGGTACGATGGCTGGAGACAGTTGAGGGAAACATATCAATGTGTCGTGTGACGGCAGATGGGGGTGGTAGTTGCAGTGTATTTGCTAAAGCTGATATTGGGTACGTTTTTGTTTAAAACGTTATGCGTATGTATTAATGCTTCTTTTAAAGGTCTGAACTCGAGTTTTATGAGCCTTAGAATACGCCTGTGATGTGTTGTCCTAGTTTTGCAGGTTTTTCAATGACTTTAAGTGGGTGGCGAAGACTCATACAGCATTTTACTGCTTGCACAAGTGCTCGCCTCCCCTGGCGACTAGTATAGTATGTGATGATTCCTGTTTGCACTAGTGCTCGCCACCACTGGTGACTACTAGGGCATGTGATGATTCCTCCAATGCATTGATATGTGTAAATAAATTGATTGATATATATCCGTCGATCATTTTGGTATTGGTTTGATCGGGGTTAGATCACCATGACTAGTAGTCGCCAGCGGTCCAATTATTGCCAACAATAAATAATTTACGTGAATTTTCCTCAGTTTGGGACTGGTGTGTTTATATGTATGTGACTCAAACATTTAAAAGGGTATCAGGGTACGGATCTAAATTTATTGAGAGGTTATCATGAAACTATCGCTTGTAGAAATACAACACACCGCACGTTTGTACGAAAAGTGTCACAACTCAAAAATGTATAATTTTACAGGATTAGGAAAAAAAGTGTTATCTTACTTGATATGCTATAAATAAAATCCATCAAACATTTATGTTATCAACAGGTCACCAATGGAGACGGCGTTGTGACATTCTTGTCAAAGAAGGAGAACGGTTCTCTAATGCTTTTGAGCAAAATAAAAGAAAATTTTGATAAAATGAGCTGTGATACCTTTCTTGCGAGCGACTGTAGCTTGTACACTCAGAAAGAAGTAGTTACACAGAACTATACAAAGAGAAATAGTTCATTACATTGCGTGCTTTGCAACAAAAGTATGTCTTCGTTCAATGTTGCATTGATTATATTTGAAGTAAAAAAAGAAGAAGGAGCAGAGAGTAAAAAAGACAGAATGCAGAAACGTGGAAGTAATATTGTGAAATAAGAAATTTATATTTTCTGTTCAGACCTATAATATTATGGGAGTATTGTATTAAGTTGAAGAATTGCTATTTTCGACTACAAATTCGGAGTTATGGGTTATGATTGTAAAATTCTCTCATAAACTTGTATCGTGAAGTATCTGTGTTTACCTAAGTTAGCTATATCCTTGTTTTGAGGTTACAGCCAATGTGGTGCTGCTACATCAAAATGTAGTATTTTGGTATGTTATGCTATGAGCAAGAGCGAATAACAGGTGATAAAAACTATGTATTCATGCTCATCCTGGAATACTTTAAGAACTTCTTTTGATCTTCTCTCACAATGTCAACACATGCTCCAGGCGGTAATACTACGGACTTCGGATTGGTAATGGGTAGGCACGCGGATTCGAACTCTACTACTGACCACCCTGACAGTTTTCTAATTCAAGGGACACCCGCGAACTCGGACAGGAGAAACCGGATGAAAGTTTCTACAGGAACTAATTGAAGGTCGCTGAATCCAGTGGGGATAGTCGTTTCCATGCAAAATCACGCGGTCAAGCAGTAACGGCGCCAGCTCATGGATAATAGGCCAATGTGATAGAGAAGAGCTGAGAAGAAACGGGCAAATTGAAATGCTGAATGTAGTAAATATGATTAACGATTGAGTCTACAATATGTAGAAGCACATGTGAATGTCGTATGTGAATCACAGTCTTGCTAACTCAGTGAAAAGACTGTGAAAATGTGAATGGAAAAAAGTGTCAAAAGAATGGAATGTTGTGGAATACATAAAGAACCCGAATGTATCGGCTGTCCTTGGTGAATATATCGGTGATGAGAAGTGCTTGTTGTTGTGTGATTCGTGGTCCGGACATGCGGATCGTTCACTGTTACAAGAGTGTTTCCCAAACAAAGATGTTACGTTGAAGATAATTCTATCCAAGACAACGAAATATTGTCAAGCTCTGGATGTCTGGTTCTTTCGGCAATACAAGCATCGTTAATTGCGTACGGCTCCAATGTGAAAACCTCAGGTGAATTTACACGATCATTATTTCATAATCAAGCTGCACTCTGTGATCTATACAATGAACTTTCCGCACCGATCTCTATACTATGTTGCAGTATGCTTGGCAAAAGGCCGGGTACGACATCGGTTCAGTCATAAGTAATTTGATAATGTCATTAGTGTCGCATTTGACATAGGATTGTTACCGTGCAGAGGTGATGCTGACTATGAGTCCGTAGCGATGGTCAAATGTGCATACTGTACACTGTCTCTGTGCTTTGACCACTTCCTTGTCAATTCACATCTGCACTTTGAGAATTAACTGGTTCGTGCACACTTTCCGGTCAGTGTAGCAGCCTAATGTATTTTCAAGTTCTTCTGTATTGTATTATTTTAATGGTATCACCGTCGCCTCGCCGATTCTATGTTTCTTTTGGTCCTGATAATAATGATTTCTTGACTCGGTACTGCTCTGTTACTCTTCATGTCCGTACACAACGATGGCGCCTGTCACCAGACGCAGCGTATTATATGGCAATGTGTAACACCACTCTTTCGTTCTGTGCCTGCTGATTCACTCCCGCTTATCTTGTCTGATTGCAGGTCTTTGTTTTTGCTTCTAACGTACGTTTATTACCTCTTTTATCCTTTATGCAGTTAGCAACACTGTTTTATAACATGACAAAACCTCATTCCCGACTACTGTGTTGGGCTTATTATTTACTTCCACTACTTCTTCACATTCTTTTGGCATTTTCTTCCATTCCCATTTTCACACATTCTTTTCATTAAGTTGGCAACACTGTGATTCACATACGGCATTCACATGTGCTTTTACATATTATTGACTCTATCGTTAATCATATTTACTACATTTAATATTTCAATTTGCCTGTTTCTTCTCAGCTCTTCTCTAGCACATTGGCCTATCATCTATGAGCTGGCGCCGTTACTGATTGACTGCGTGATTTTGCATGGAAACGACTACCACCACTGGATTCAGCGACCTGCAATTAGTAGCTGTAGAAACTATCATCCGGTTTCTCCTGTCCGAGTTCGCGGATGTCCCTTGTAAGAGTTTTCCTTAATTTCAGCAGATGAATACCTGGATTGTACCTTAAGTAAGATTCTGGCCAATACTTTCCCTTTCACCTGGTGAAACCGAGAGAAACTCTGGATACCTGTCAGGATGGTCGGCCATAGAGTTCAAACCTGTGTTCTTACCTACTTTATCCCGACCCGAACTAAAGATAGCGAAAAGCCAGAAATAAATTCAAATTGAAGACGTCAGGAAAAGAACGTGCTATGTCCACTTTTGGACAAATTCTCTCTGAAAGGCGTTTCTAACAAACTATCATAATGTATAGTCCGTCTGTTACAAGCAATCCTTTATTTGGTGTGCATCTATACCATACGTAATGAACTTTTAAAATGCTCTCCTGTAAAACCAAGAATGGATAAAGCACGTTCTTTGGTTGTCTTTAATTCAAAGATGGAAAGAGTTTATAAAATTGTCCATTTAAAAGTATCTGCTGTACAATTGGTTGAACCCAATAACTTTTCTTTTTGTATTTTGTCCCTGATCTTAAAACCAGAACACAGCATGCAGCAATTTATTTGAAATCTATTTTGATGCTGAGCAACTCAAGTCTCCTAGTGCGTGGAACCTAACGATTTTAATGATTTATGAATCTCTCAACATTTAATCACAAGTTCGTGTTAACCGCATCCTGCTTTTTTTATATACTGCGTAACAGGTCACACTCAGGAAAAGTTTTTGTTCCGGGTGTATGCGTGTTGGGAGGGAGAAGGAGAAAGAAAGCTAACAATTAAAATCTGTTCTGTGCATGAGTGAGTTAATTTTCTTTTGAACAATATGCTTCAGACAAAAGCATTCCTCGCTGTGTTAATCATTCACTTTATATATTGTCAAACGGAGTCCAGATTGCTCCAACAATACTTCAGACCAAGAGCCGCCGCCGACAATGAAATCAAATCTATTGTTGATCTCTACAAGCATTGGAACTCATTGCAAAGGTAAATATTTTCTTTCTTTTTAGCGACTCTCCCTTTAATCTTATTTTGTAGGTCTGTCTGTAACGTATGCTAGGGTCTAAACGAAACGAGATAGATACTTCACGTTTTGGGGCAGTGACCTTAGGGGAAAGTAAGGATAGATGCTGCACTTTTTGAAAGATGGTTGTAGACAGAATAATAGAACCGAAATTGCTGACGAGCTGTAATGTAGTAATACATAATCATTAACACAAAAGCTATATAATGTTTCTTAATAACGCATCAACGAAACGAAAAGAAAAATGTAGAAGGACCATTTTCGATCTCGCCTGAAGGAGAGATGCCGCGTTATGCTGGGGAGATATCATAACAACCTAATTCCGACTTTTGGGATTGTTTTAGCCATACATGTTCTCTCCATATATCAATTCACATGATATGGTAAATTTCACAAGTTTCATGCAACCATTTGCAGCAGTTGGTGCACCCAATCAAATCCACTGCCGTCGGAGTGTGAAAGTATTTTTCATAGGCATCCTGTCGCAACGTTTCTGCCAGCGAGTCCTGTCTAACTTTGCCTACAGTTTGGTATCGCCTTGTCCTTTCATATAGCCTACCAAAGACTACCGTTTCCCGATAGACGATAAAGCCAGGAGATGTTTTGCTTGCTTGTCGAATGGTTTTCCGTGCAGCCGTCGTATTTTCATACTCTTACTTTGTACTTCATAGAATCCTGCCTTACACCCCATAATAGTTTATTCTTTTATGACATATCAAGATTTGTGTACGCGTTCGACGCACATTTTCATTATTTCTGTTGCTCTACTACGAGGCAGCAGCATATTTCTTGGGATAGCACTCAATGAAAGTATTTTTACGTCTTCAGATTATTTCTTCGGCCCCAGTTGCTATTATTCTGCTCTTTTATATTCCTTTGTGTTCGTGTGATGACCTGCACCCCAACACAATGTGTCAATTCTCTTCTAGTTGTGCCTTGGTTCATACGGCATCTCTCTTCATTAAAAGTGTGGCATCTTTCCTCAATATAGGGGAGAGACGTCGCATCTCATTTTTGTTCTGGTTATGCTTTTGTGTTTCACGACAGTCTGTGACTTACACGTAGCTGAGTAGCAAAACACAGTACCTGCAATTTTGTTCCAATATGTTTTCAGTTCGTACTTAAAATGTACAGTCCCACTTACTTTCGTCTAAATTTCCGCACTCGGTCTTTGTATCACTTGCAGCACTAGTTGATCTCTCGATTGGTTCTTGCAACCCCGTGGGTATATATACCACACCGCTTAACTACGTGTGGTCCCATGTACTGGTGCTGCCATTTGACAACTGGTTTCGGAGATACTACAAGTGCGATATATCTCCTTACTTTACCCTATTTACCATGACACTTTCAAATGCAGTGGTACTACGTTCTTCTTACAATAATTTATAACTACACGTAACGCAAAAAGACGGATATATTTCTTAGTCAAACCCGAACTTATTAGCTCATTTTACCATTGATCTTCAGATCTGTTCTGAATTTCATTTAATCTTAACTGACCCTGTTTTCGGGTTCATGCCTTCTATTCTCGATGTAATTTAAATAAGAGCCCCGAGATAGAGTCTTCAAAGTGTGAGATGTGTTCCATACAACCCACTGTGGGATAATTTCTGCACTCTGCGTCGGGTCATTGTATTGTTGGAAATCAAAATCATATTTCCTAAGACCAATTTCTCAGCACATTGTTTTAAGATTTTTCAGCATAATATATTTAAAACTATACTTACCCAATGTGTATTCTATACACCATTATAGATGATATAACCTCAAACTGTTGCACCTACCCCTCCTTGTTTGAAAGTTTCTACCATGTATTGAGGGTCCCACTCTGTGTTGCGCCTTCTCCACACTATTATTGGGCCATCACCTCGGTATACGTATGTTCAGTTCACTATGGAACTTTGTCTCAGAAGTAATTTTTTTTATACAAATACATTTGCAAACTGATAACGTTCTTTCCTGGTTTGCTTTATACACAAATGGTTTCCTTTAACCCTGTTGCTATACCTGGCCTTGCTATTACTTACAAGATAGGTACCATAAAACTCATCAGTACGCAGAGTCAAACATGGAGGAGTAACTGATATAGTCTTTAATGGCGTATGGAACTTATATTTATGGAAGAGTACGTTTGAATTTAAACATATCGAAAATTTTAAGGAAAGTGTTCAGAAATTGGGGTTAATATATATAATTTTGATTTCCAACAAGAGAGCGACCTGACGCAAAGTGCAGAAATTGTCTCGCAGTGGATTGTATGGAATACATCTCACACTTTAAGCACCCTATCCAAGAGTTCTCATTTCAATTCCATTGATAGTGGATGGAATAAACCCAAAGACAGGTTTAGATAACAAAATCAGAACCAGTACAGGGCTGAAGGAGATTCTTATGAAAAAAAAAATGGACTAAATAGTGTGAAGTTCTTAAGCAAACGAAGTAGTTAAATTAGTTAAAATATTAAAAATTTAATTATTCAAAATTTGGAAAATGAGAATAACTCCAGTCGCCATGTTTGGGTAAGAAAGAGCAGGTTTGCATATTACTTTTACCATCAATGAAACTCATGACGTCAAACAAAATGCTATTCACCTCAAAGCAAATAACCATACTCTTGTGATGGGAACATGAACTTTCGTTTTTCATCAGGAACAAAATTCCCAGAAGGCCTAGGTCAGACAAGCATCTTGACAGCATGTTGCGTATACGTTCTCAGCCTTGTGGCAAGGGCAAAAATCAGTATATAAGACCAACCAGCCAATATTCGACTTCCACTTCGACTTCTCTTTAGCATCAATATTCTGAGTGTCAATTATACTCCAAGTCACTCATGACGAAATTATTCTGCCAGTTCGGGCAATGCCAAGCCGAACTTGATCTGCAGAGGCTGACTGACTAGCATATCTCTTCGTCTCATCTATCTCCTGTTATTCCAGGTATGAATATGGGAAATTATTCTAAGTTGTTTCACTTGTGCATCTGACATAGGTTAACTTAATATTACACCTCAATATTATTTATTATGAATTGAATAGCTCTAGCTTGTTTGTTAATCTGCCGATCGTTGTTAAAACATGGTTACACTAAAATATAGTCATTTAAATATCATTTCAGGTAATTTCAGATCTCATGGTCTCGATATCCCGACCCAAATGAAACTATCAGAGCTCATCTATTACACACAGAAATTTTCATTAATTTTATTTTCGTTGAACGACAAACTACAAGACCTCTCGCACCTGCACTTCAGATTGCCTTGTGGGCCTGAAGGAAGACGTTATATTTTACTTACGCCCTAATAAACTCTAAAACCGTCCGTCATTCACAATAGGTTTAGGATTGACTAGAAAACACGTTTATTCAATGCCAAAGAAACTTTTGAAAGTTACGTACAGAAAGAAAACCTTTACAAGGTTTCGAATTGCCTCAATTAACGATGTTTCAATACTTTTGTCAGGTTATAAAATTGTGTTTTCGTTTGTAAATCCTTTTATATTACATTTTAATTTTATAATCCAGCTAAAATTATTATCATTTTAAGTAAAATAAATTTGTGTTACAATTTATGTTTTCTCATTTTTGCATATTCATACAAACCCAAGGAGAAACCCGGACCTACACCAGAAAATAATCTGCCTATTGCTCCTCTGTGTCTACCTGAACCTCAACCTGCAGTTGAACAGCAACAACAACTTCCACTTCCTACAGTTGAGCAGCTTATATAGTTCATCGTTATTACATTCTTCATTCAAACTCTACCCTTTTAACCGAGTCCTCATCGTCAACCAAATCCTCCTTGCAGCCGCTTTAATCTCAAAGTCCGTGTTACATTTTCTGGTTTGTATGTCTTCTTTTTAGTAGCACTGTCTAGTGTCTACTTCCACCTAAAGACATAATGAATCACCATTCGCATTTTCATTTTCACCCTGATATTTGCACAGTAATCATCAGTGGTAAATAGTGGGCTCACCTGTCTTTCATCAAGATCTGAAGAACCAATCATTCGTATCACTGTCACCAACGTGTCGTGATGGGTAACACACCTCATTTACATTTCTTTATCGCATCATCAGCTGACAAATGGGCTCGGACTTAAGGTTCAAGGCACCTTGGGTCACAGTAAATATTGGTGCCCCCATTTTAAGTGAAATACTAAGGAAATAACAATGAGATGACACTTGCTCCCCTCCCGTATTTCGAGACCCGTCCTATGATATGGTAGTCTATACGTGTTTTAACTCCTTTCACCGACACCTTTTGAACGACATTTCAAGCACCTTCATAATGCTCACAGCAGCTTCGTTGAAAATTGACCTTCCCCTTTCTCAAGACTCGCCCCTGTGATCTGCAGTACTTATACAGGTTTGAACTCGTTTCGTTGTAACCTTTCCGCCGACCGGATGCCGTTCTGTCTAAGGCGTTAGGCCAGCAACTCGAAGGTCGCGGGTTTGAATTCCGCCAGGGGCATAGATGTTTATGGATTTTAACTAGGTGTAAAGGGCCGCATCGTGACGGGTTGAAGTAAAAAATTACTAGACTTGCCCATATAAAATAAAGTTTTATTGTTGTGACATTTCAAACGACACGTTAAACACCTAGTAGTTCCTGTGTTAAAAATTGCCCATCTCTCGTATTTCCGGACCCGCCCTTAAGTTCTGGATGAATGATATGGGTTTGAACTTGCACAGTGGCAGATCATCTTATCATCAAACTGCGTGTGTTCATCAACTTCACGCACCATCATGTCCAATAAACGAACGAAAATAAAACATTCACTTCAACTTGTTGCTCAAAGAGAATCTTCAACAGAAACATAATGGAGAGGCTGGATGGAAAAAGTCATAAAAATATTCCTTTTACAGAGAAAAAATCATGGAAATGCTTGTTCTGGTACAATGTGATGTTGAAACTTTATACCTACAGCATTGTCAGCAAGTAGAAGGTCCTTTCGAACTGCATTCAAATCCTAGCAAATTAAAGGGATCAAAAATATTATTGCGTTGTTTGAAAAAACAAAACCGAGCTGAAATGCATTCAGAAGAACAAACCGTTTATTATTCTACGCAGAAAACATTACCTTATGACATGCATTGCTCACAAATGAGGCTGTACCAGAACACAGTAGGCTTAATACGAAAAAATGCAAAACATTTGAAGGGCTTACTGGGAAAGGGCACATGCCACATCCCAATGAAAACAGACTTTTTACTTCTGATAGACAATTTTTGCCATCTAGTGTCTTCTCACGTAATAACTTCTTCTCTCGGTTTGAAATAAATAGTTTCCATTGGAATGTGGCCTGTGCCCTTTTTCCACTGAGCCCCTCATTTTAGGACATCAATCTACTTAAACCAACATTATTTTAATAATCCATCTCGGCATCAATATTTTCTGTTTCCTGTTCATTAATGGTTAAACTGTTACTTTTCAACTAAGAGTAGATAGGTGCCATGAACCGTAGCAAAGTTTGAATATCATTATACTTGGCAGCTTTGATTTTTCGTCCTTCTGGGTATTTCAGTGGCAAAGGAACACTAGCAAGGTTTGGGTCCATGATCACGTTGTTTTTGCAAGCTTACTTTCAGAGGCACTTCCGTGTCATTCTGAGAGTATTTACATCTAGTAAAACTCTTACCTGGATCTTCAAAATTGTTAAAACGCAAACACAACAAAACCACATAGAAACGTTGTGCAGGCATGCATAGTCGGAAGATTTCCCTTCCAGTGTCATCTGTTGCAAAGAGGGAACTTACAGCTTCATGATTGGATTTAAATACTGCAGAATATACCAAAATAACAATAAAATACTCGAGTTTCTGCAGTGTCAAGTTCCTCAATTCAGTTCGATTTGGTGATTAGCAACTTACCCTATATTGAAACAGTTTTTTGTTTGTTCAAAGCAATATTAATTCCATTGTTGTTTGGTCAAATATTTTATCAAATGCTCCTTTTGGATTATATGGTTCCTCGGGTCTTGATTGACGTCTTGTACTAGGTAATCTGATTATATTATGGCTTTGGACGAGAAGATTTCGAGCAGATGGTGACTTTGCCCATTTGACTCGATTTTTACCATAATATGATCTTCCGGTACTTTGTTCTTCTTCTGTTGTTTCCGGAGTGTCTTTCTTCTCCACTGTAATTATCTTCTTCTTCGGAGATTTCAGAATTTGTATCGTGATCACTTGGCATTGTACTGGCATTATTTTTGTCAGAAAACTCTCATCCTCCGAAGTTGTAGTACGCTGTTGTTTTTCCAAAGCGTCTATATCAGGATTTTCTATTGCCCCATCTTCGTAATGATCAAGTTCCTCATTGAACCACTTCTCTATAATATCATGTCGATCTGTAGATGCACTCGAACAAGGATTATGACCAGCCATCATGAAGTTATTACTGAAATATAGAAGAAGGGTGTTTAAGAAAAAAATACTTAAAAGTAGTGTCGTGGGTTCACTGGACCCCAACAGGTCTCTCAAGTCACCTTACATTCACGAGCAAAGCACGTCCGTTCTCATGCGAGTACTTCAGCAAACTAGCGGAAGGTACTGAGATGCGCAGTGTGCTGCGGCCCCCATAGCCTCGCATACCAACCTTCAAATATTTTATATCGATCCAGTGGACCCACGACACTAGTTAAGGGTTAATTATCTTGATCCTGCAATACTGTGTCACGATACCTTATTCCCGCCAAAGCATCTCAATGCGTAAGATGGCAGCACAAATTCTTATGATAATATGATTAATATACGAAGTTTAGTTTCTAGTTTTATTGTATGGTAAGACTTATATATTATGTCGGGGAAAAGCTCCTTGGTGCTAAGATCTCTAAACGCTCTGTTCGCTCTGAGAACTTTTACAATAATCATGAAAAGAACAATAAGAGAAAAGAAAAGACATAAATTCATGACTAAGTTAATATTCATTTAATTACAGAAATTATTAATAATTGTCTTATTTATGTTCCATCTAGGCTACGTAGGAATGGTATAGTTTTTCCGATACGGGTCCACACAAGAAGGTAAGTATGAAGGTGCTTTGATTTACATTTAATCATAAATTTCTCTTTATTTTAATGAATGACTTTAACTATTATTAATAATTAAACTGCTTTCCTTTCTGATCACTTTCTTTGAAGTAGAATGAATTTGTTATCTGAAAGAAAATAATACAAAAGAAATTTAATCTCCAAAGTTAGAGTGGCCCCCACAATTTTTGAACACTTCGTTAATTTTGTCCGTGGCCTTGACATTCATGGCTAACCACAACACTTTTAAAAAAGGCGAATATAATTTGTTCACACGTTTATGGTGGGTACGAGCAACATCCAATGAAATACGTTGCAGAGGCAATCGGAGAGCTCCGTTTTTGCTCGGGTTTTCCTCTTACAAAATTGTCATCTGCTTCCCCAGAATCTGCGTTGAGTTCAGAAGATCAAGCATGAAATAAACGCTAGAACGTTGCTGCATCTACACTCGGCAGTTTCATATAATAGAAAATACTGCAAATAATGTTTATGTTTTACGCAAGAATTAAGACATAAATTAAAAGAACGGGTTGCACTGCGATATCAAGCATAAAAAACTGAGTTAGAACCGAAAATTTGATCCATGTTGGTTTAGACTGGACGTGGACAAACGAGATTAAGTGTCCTCTCCGCTCCCTTGCTTCATATATTCATGAAAATTTCAATGTCAGCAGTCAGTCCAATATCGCTTTTAGATAAAGGTCATTGGCATAAACCTTATTTATTAAACTTTTTTTTTTGGATTAAGTAAACATTATAAGTACAACACTACTAAAGCAAATACTGAGATTACAATGTACAGTGCCAAGCACAATGACCTCTATGTAAAAGCGATACTGGACTAACTACTTCCATTGAAAATTTCATGAATATATGAAGCAAAAGAGCGGAGAGGACACTGAATCCCGTCTGTCCACTTCCAGTCTAAAACAATATGGACCAATTTTCGGTTCTAACTCATTTTTTGCGCAAGATATCGCTGACTCGCTGCGCGTCCGCTTTTTATTTATGTCGTAATTCTTGCAAATAAACATAAATATAATTTGCAGATGTAGAGTACGATATACTATTATATGAATAACTCAGAAATTGAGACTTAAATCAAAGAATGGGCCACACTGCGTTAAGAAGCGTAAAGAAACAGTTAGAACTAAAATTTGGTCCGCATTGGATTACATTGGAAGTGGACAAACGAGTTTAAACATTAGCCCTGGCGTTTGTCTTTCGACACTAAGCAGTCACTCCAGTATTGTTACGTAGAGCTCGATGGCCAAGTCCAATATTGAAAACTGCACACCGAATAAAAATGAATAAACATTTATTTACTTTTTAAACTGATTAAATAATTCACGTTTCCTTTAGGATATTTATAGCCAGAGCTGAAACGGGTCACAGAGTCAATCTTGTCAAGTTTTGGACTGGGTCTGTGCTTGCGACACAGCTTGACCCGGTGACTCGATTTTGACCTGGATGTCAAGATAGATATTTGTAGTCTTTCCGTATTATACGCTGTTGCGTTTCAATAGTGTTTCTTTTAGGGATGACAAAGACAGGAATTTTATTCTCAGAGCACGAAATAGTTGAACCCGAAAATTTCCTAACGATAGTAATAACATATGAAAAACTCTCATAGCCCAGGAAAGAACAAAAAGATCTCAGGGCTGTGAAAATAACTGTCGACTGAGGTAATCGTGTGATCTTAGGTGTTAGTCGGTATTCGAAAATCGACTTGCTGGGTCAGAAAGTTAATCTGGCCATTTGGATCAGGACTGGGTTAGTGAGGTCATTCCGGTCCAGACAAGGTCACTCGGGTTATGTGTTTGAACTAGGTCGATTGTGTCACCTACGTCCAGGCCAGGCCGGGTCGTCAAAAGACCTGGTTTCAGCTTTGATTATAACTATTTATAACAACCCCTACAATATCTCGTTAGACCATTTAAATTTTGTTTCTTTCTATAATGAACGCTGAAACCAATTTGAAATGTCAAATTAGCACCCTCAACTGAGGGATTTGCAGAAATAAGGGCGTAAACCTGAAAGATTGTAAAATAAACAAAGAAAAAAATATATTACGTTCAAATTTGAGGAAGAATTTACGAACGAACGAACATGATAATTCCTACCCTGCCCACTAGCATCCTAGGGGGACTTGGCTACATTCTTCGGATTGTGAGATTGGGTATTATTGGTTTTGATAATTTCAGAGAATCGGTACCGCAATAGGCCACCCTCCTCTGCTCCAAACAAAGTCAGGAAGTCTTCATTTCCTTTAGTTTGACCATATTTAATCGTTACTAAATACTGTTTTGTATTTAAACATTAAGGTATTTTGTAATATTTATTTTCGAAATATGATTTGCTAGTGTAAGGAAGGTTGGAGTTACCGATCTCCCACGATAACGTTACTAGATTCATTTTCGAAAAGTTCACAGTACTAATCCCAGGCCAACTGCTTGCTTTCTATTGAACAAAAAAAAAACATAGTACCGAGATCAATATTATCCTGTGCAGTTACCCATGCCTGTAGTAGACTTTCCTCGTCATTACAATAGTAACATAACAGGTGGTGAAACAACAGTTCAGGGGCAGTTCCTTGAGGTAGAAACCCTACCATTTTATAATAACAAAAATGCTTTTAACATTCCAGAAAGGCTTGAGGATCATCGTATCCCTGAATTTGCTGAATACTAAGTAAAAGATAAATTTGGTTATCCATTATGAAATGTAAAACGTTAGCTGGAAGCCGGCCGGGTGGTCGAGCGGTCTGCGGCGGTAGGCTATCGACTCAACGGTCCCGGGTTCGAGTCCCGGCAGGGGCATGGGTGTGGATTTTAACACTTAACAGCTAAAGGCAAATCGTGACGGGCCGAAGTCCAAAGTTACTAGACTGGCCCATATAAAAATAAAGTTTACCAAAGTTAGCTGGAACAACATTTCTCACAAGCGTGAAAGGAGATCTTTATACTTCAAGAGCTGAGTACAAACAACAGGAGGATTGCATTCACGAATAGTTATATCACAATGTTTTCCAAGAGACCTGTGACGTCATAGTGTATGGAGTAAGATGCGCAATGGTTCTACCTATTTAAAACATTTACTTAAAGAAATACCTTTTGCTTACAGAGAGCTCTGTCAGTCTTTCTTCTCAAGAAGTTCTCTAATACCTTTCCGTTTCTCAAATACTACAATATGTTTCCTGTTTCTGTTAGTCTTTCTATCCAACGACAGTTACGGGACCTGTAGCATGACTCTGTAACGGGAAATGTGGCCGGCACTCGCCGATAGCGACAACAAGTAATTTCCCGTAAAAAAAATCATAATTGTTTTCTCCTAAGTACAACAAAATGAAATTTTACAATGTGATTTTTGTAAACAAGATGCAGACTAACAAAAGTGAGACATGTTTTCAGAATAATTTTTTAATGTGTAAAACAAAACAGAACATTACAAGTATTAAAAGAATTTTGCATACTTAAAATCAGAACATGTAAACTAAAAACTTCTTAAGGAAAATAAAAGTTGCAATTACATCGAGGGAAAGAAAAAACTCTATGCTTGCATAACTTAAAGTTGCAACTATCAAATGCAAAAAAGCAAACATAGATTGTAATAATAATCATAACATACAAAACAAAAAAGTTAACATTATAAATTGCAAAAAAATCATTCTTTCTAAAAAATTTATTGACATACAAATCTTGACATTATAAATCAGAAAAATGTTTTTCATACTTTATAAGAAAATTCTCAGCATACACACAAAAAAAGTTGCAAGTACAAAAATATACGCATAAACAAACAGACTTTGTAAAAAAAACATTAGTGACATGCAAACACAAAAGGTGAACTTACGAATGTAATTGCAAAAGAATATCAAACTACAAATGAAACAGTTACGACAAGAAAAACACTTTTTACTAAAATTTGTATTCAACAACAAAACGCAATATCTTGTTAGATTACTTTACTAACCTCTCGTCTTGAACTAAGGAGGATGCAGCAAGTGAACTTTTTCTGCAACCCTGTCTAAAGCCAACACTGATTTCCCATTCTACTTACTCCATAGTTGGTAATAATGTTGCCAATGCATTTTTAAAAGACTCAAAAATCCTCAGAATGTAAACATTGTGTTTATTAACTAATATGAAGTTAGTGGGGTGGGAAATCAGTGTTGGCTTTTGACAGTGTTGCAGAAAAATGTTTCACTTGCTGCATCCTCGTTTGTTCAAGACATCGACCTCCATTAATACGATACTGGACTGACTGCAGCCATTGAAAATTTCATGAATATGTGAAGCTAGAGAGCGGAGAGGAAACAATCTCGTTTATCCACTTCCAGTCTAAACCAATATGGACCAAATTTTCGATTCTAACTCAGTTTTTTACGCTTGATATCGCTGTGTGGCCCGTTTTTTAATTTATGTCTTAATTCTTGCAAAAAAA
>JAGDQP010030262.1:148-22737 GCA_022664845.1 Lepisma saccharinum | reverse complement strand
TATCACTGTTGTTAATGGATATCTGTTATATGTTTTCAGTTTTTAGTTGTCAATTCACGTTCGGCATAGTCATGATGAGACTTTTGAAAAAAGCGCTAGTAATATCTGACAACTAGATGAAACATGTACTTGCGTACAAATTATAATTTGTAATAAATACTTTGTACAAATTTGTACAAATAATTTGTACAAATAATTATTAATATAAATGCATTTATATTACATAAATTGAATTTCGTACATATCTAAAAATTAATCAATGCTTTGTATATGACTTCTTCAGTGATTCTACATGGGACATTAACAGATGTAAATGGTGTATTGTTACGGGTATGCAAACCCTAGCACGATGTACTTTAAGTAATTTATAGACAGCAGAAGACGCCGGTGGTTATTCAACAGAATTTTAATTTAGGGCAAGTTGTCTGAGGCAACTATCACTTTTACCTGTAAATTATAGTTTTAATATGTAGACGGTGTTTATTTCTGGTAAGTTTGGGGCAGTGTTATTGTTGGCCGAGTTAATTCAACCAAATAGAAGTGTCTTAGAAACAAAACCACTTGTGTTAAAAGGACTCTAGCCGCACAATAATATCGAACCAATGCTGAGACAATAACGTAGACATTGTTCTTATTGGCGTTCTAGATTAATTTAAATCACATTGACGTGATAAGATATTTTCACATTAAATGATATTTCTTGACAAGGAACGTGTTGCATTATAATAAGAAAACACAAAAAGAACTTGGCAGATTAAAATATAAAGTCTAGACAAATATCACTGTCTGAAAATGTCATCGCGCGATTTCGATCCACATTGCGGGATATCTTTTGGAGAAGCGTCATGTCTGTTCAAAAATGTATATATAGTGGAACCTTAACAAGTGCTACGTGTAAACCTTCTATGCGCTTCGTGCTTAATGTCATTGTATAATGAAAATATAACGTGACCATATTCCATGTTTGAGTTGCCGAAGTACGTAATCGATGTAGGTATCTGGATGAATGGTTCCCTAGCAGAGTGATTAAAACCATCGCAGCTCCTGATACCCTGAATAAGCCAAAGCCCGATCCATTCCCTTTATTATTGTTAGTAATATTTCTTGTAAAATGACATTTGAGTTGTATTTTAGTTAGTTTAAATAAATCAACAGCAGACAAAGCAAACGGAATTCTCATTGCCTCGCAGTCTTGAAAACTGTTTTATAACTAATGACTTCGTGCAATTCCGATCGTTTAAGCAGTTAGTACTTTTTTAAATCCATAAACACCACAGCAGCGACTTAAACCTACAATTATTTGTACAATAGCCTGATACGTTACTTATAGTTTTGATCACCGCCTTTGACCGTTAATATTAGAGACTTCGTTAAGATTTTCGGAACACAAGGTCGTATTCTCAAAGTGGAGAAATCCGTAGTGATATGTCTGCCTTTTTCTGCTTTACATTTTATTTATTATATTCATGTAAAACGACTACCTTTCATAGTCTGTTTTATTTATTCTAAAAAAAATATATCAGCGTTCTGCCAATGCAGACAACATAGATACCATTGTTCTATTTTCCACTCTCATTAAGAGACGTTACAAAATCACTTTACAAAAATCTGCAACGAAACTCTTTTAGGCGAACAAAGTGTTTTTCCGTTAACTGATTTACACACTTGTGTTATATTCTGATATTTCTGTCTTCATCACATGGTGTCAATTATTATAATAATGGAACATTGGACAGAACCTGACAATTTGATCTCTTTTTCCTTTCAGGATTTTAGCCACACATTCCAACATCCGGTAGAGTTGACACAACATAAATAATGCAGAACAAACTATTTTAATTAAATCAGGGTTTCTTTTTTTATGTGAACATGGCGAGGTGTACTTTAATATTGTAATGCTCTGTTATATGTTATCAAGTTCATACAGTTTGACAAAGTTAAAACTTGAAGTGATGAAAGAAATATTTCTATAGTGAATATTCAATTTATTTTCATGATGTTTTTTTTAAAAAGGCCGCGTTCACAGTCCGTCTGAGGAGCTCTTTAACAAGAGACGCTGTTTTCACGTGAATTTCAATTTATTGCAATGATAGCATCAGTTAACTTCATCTAACACTACAGAAAATATTTTATCTTGCATAATTCATCTAATAATTTACACACAGGAAAGAAAACTACAATATAGGGGCAGTCATCATAGCTTTGCACGCGATGAAGAATATATATAAAATATAAAATTTTAGTCACTTAGGTGCCGTAGTTTCAGAATCAATAGAATAGGATTTTATACCCCCTGAGTCGTTTAGCGTCAATATTACTTATCTAAGATCTTAAACAGTGGTGATATTGAGCTTTCTATGTAATTGTGCTTTCGTAGATACACAGTTATTTAACTTTCAGATTGCAAACAAAAGTCAATCACGCAATCCTAAAGTAAAAGTTTTCCTCCTCAAAGGTATGATATTTTACAGCAATCGTTGACCGCGCGGATATTTGGTTTAGATTAATAGAACTCAGACATGAGTTTAAATAATGTCGGCACGGACAAATGCTTTTGTTTGTGTATTCTTTCAACATAAGAGGAGAGAGAGAGAGAGAGGGAGAGAGAGAGAGAGAGAGAGAGAGAGAAGATAATGCTTGAAAGTATTTGATACACGATATTGATACTCCAAGAGAAAGTATCTAGTTAATGTATTTCTTTTTGCACGTCGACCAGAGACTGGAAGTTTTAACATGGAATTTATGTAATTTTTCTGAGTTGTTAGGAAGTTTCTTATGTAATTGGCTTTAGGGTTGACTTAAATTGGATAATTGGATAAGGATGTAAAATATATAATAACCGAATTAAATGGGAATATATGTAGAGCTGGATGCTACACAAAACACAATATTTTATTTTAAAATGTTAAGAGCTCATTTACTTACTCCTTTATTTATTTCTATATTATAATCTTTGCTTTCTTCTATGTGTTAGGAACTAATTGCATCTATTATCGAAGGCTGAAAAGCATTTCATTTCCATGGATTGCTCTCGGATACTTCTATCAAAGATCTCAGAATAGTCCGGCTTTCAGTCGGTTCACATTCGTCTTTCCTTAATTAATGACGTTAGTAAACTCATCTGATTGCACAATATGATTATTAATGCTATACGACAGTTCTTAGTACCCTCCACTGAACATTTGTGGTGATTTTAACGATCTTTGCGAAACAATTTTTGTAACTATCTCTGTGAAATTTGCAAAACATGGCTTCATTGATTGCTTTGTGTCTCCCAATTCGCTTTTCAAATTAAATATTTGATTTCCTTGATAAATGTATCACTCCTGTTTGAATTCTCCTTCGGATTACTTCTTCTTGTTCTTCAAATATTTTCTAAAATGTATTCTTCTTATTATCACAAATATTCGTCTGCTATAAGTGTTCTCCACTTCTCCACCCAGCACATTGGGATGAAATAAAAAGAGACGGAAAGATAACTCCAAATTAAAATTTAAGAGATAAACTAGGAAACTATATTAAAGTGTTCAATACACACTAAACCACTTCGTACATGATCCTCAGAGCTGTCAATTTCACCAAACTTGCGGGATGCGTTTGTGTAAAATTTCTGTCGGTAGCTGACACATTGTAGAACATAATTTATGTAAAATATGTTAGAACTTGTAGTCCGACTAAAGGGAAATCATAATTTCAATGAAATTGTCAGCGGTATCCTACGGTTGTTAATATAAGTATATCGAAATCGTAACGCCAATGTTGGATAATTTTGTAAATTTCCTCGAAACTAATAAGAAAAATACCAAGCTAGAACAAACCCTGATCTTTCATTAATTTAAACTGTAAAATAAAATGTATGTTCTACTACCTGATATATTCTGAACAAACCCCCTTTCAAAAAATGTCAAGCAGCACATGGTAGCCAAATCATATAAAATCCTCAATTTTGATGGAAGCGATTATTGCACTACTGAAGACCACTGAGCCATACTCAAGTTTCCTAGGACCAACAACATTTGATTTTACTTGAGAATACATCAACAACCCGATTAATTAACCTCACTGTAGTTTAACTTACTAAAATGTCCATGTGAAATTAGCAACATATTAACCTTTTCGGATCTTTGACGTGAAGATAAACATTTTGGTAAACTTTTATTATTATATGGGCCAGTCTAATAACTTTGTACTTCGGCCCGTCACGATTCGCCTTTAGCTGTTAAAATCTACACTCATGCTCCTGCCGGGACTCGAACTCGGGACCTTCGAGCCGATGGCCTACCTACGCAGACTGCTCAGCCACCCGACCAGCATTTGACATGAAGAGCCAGGTCATAAACTTTTTAGGCCATATTTCAGGAACGTTATGAAATATCAAACTGTTATTTCTGCGACAAATGTGGTTTGAACATTGGATTTTGAATATTGGACATATTAGATTTTCGTGTCTGTAGATGATAAAATGACCTCACAATGAGGTCGTAAACATGGTAGAATGTAACTGTTTCAAATTTTCCTGATTGCAAAATCGCCAACCAACAGGTATTCCACAGAAATTGACCACAATTTAGGTACATTGCAGAAGAAACATATATTGGCCACATAGCATGAGTTTCTACTCCTTGAGAGAGATCGTGTTATAGATAAATAAGATTCAATTTACTTCTTTCTCACCAGTTTCCATTTGGACGAGTTTCTCTCTGGTTACTGCAGTTTTATCCTACATAATCTTACACCACTTTATTTTATCTTCCATAACGAGTACGATGAAGGATCATACACTATTTAAATACAAGTACAAAGTGTGTAATAAAAGGAAGTAACAACACAATATGGTACTACATACGGAAATGCTTATTCTATCTGATCATATGGAGAAAATATTTATTGGAGGAATTTCCTGAAACTGCCCAAACGCATAGAGGCACCAAGAGAAAGAAATTCCCTCCAAAGGGAATTATTTCAATTTTCTTTACTTTCACATTAAAACAATTAAAGATCACAAGAAAAAATGCTTTGCTATTTTTTAGCAAAATGAAATAATTAATTGATTGTAAATTAAAAGGCCTTTCTAACGAACTATCATCCACGCAAATCACATGCACATTTCGTTTGCTACAAGGAAATCATTTGATGTGCAGGTATCCTGTAAAATAAAAATAAATTATCACAGCACAATCTTTTCTTTTAGTCTTCAATTGATGTTTAATATAAGTAGATTATAACTTACTTATTCAGGAGAGTGAATTTGAGCCGCACAAAACTAGTAAGTGAGGTTAAGGCATAATTTCAATGCGCAGCAGTTAAGTTTTAAATACATCAGGTGACAGAGATATCGAAGAATGCAAGAGAATAGTAATAACATCATTATTGTAATAGTAGGCTAGACAATTTCCCCCAATTGTGTATATGCCGAGATATTTCCGAAGAATTTCGTAATATGTAGTAGGCAATAGATAACTATCCATATTGTACATTGTTGATCAGGAAATTTACATAAAAATAAAGTTACTGTACATTATATTCCTGCTTATTTGAAGACCTTGAATTACTTATATATTTCTTTTGTGAGGAGGTGATATCCATCAAGTGATACTTCATTACACAGTCATGTAGTTTGCAAATGCTGTTTTTCAACGAATAAATAACATACAGGTTGAACCATGCCATAAATTAGGTTTAACATGAAATTACTGTATTAAATATTTATAAATGTTCATAAATAGCAAGTAATTCTTAACGGAAGATCCAATAATTTACATAATTCTTTTCTCTTTTATTAGTTTATATCGCATGCAGTCATTAGTGGACAAAATTCAAAACTTTCTTTACCTGCCTTCCATATCAACCTTAACATAATATTTACATATTAATTACATGTATTGGTGTATATATTATATCATTTAAACACTATGCTCGTCTTCAGATCAATTAATTAAACTTATTTATTCTTGCAGGAGTAAATATGCTGTGTTAAAGGAACACGCCTTACTTTGACTGACTACAATCCAAAGAGAAAACATATATATTGAAAAACTTTAATATTTTCGAGGCAAAATATTACTATAATTAAAATGACTCATCTTCTAATATTTATGCTTCTTCCATTGCTGCTTAATTCTGATAATGTTTTGGGGAATGAAATCATAAAAGAACTTGAGTATAATTTCAAATATGAAATCTCCAAGAAACTTACAAATTTAATCAGTGTATTATGTAGTAACGTGTTCAGAGGAGCAAAACAAATATCTATTTCATATTCAGGAAATACTGACTTTATGATACCGGTTTTGAAGGACCTATCAAGAGACATATTGATTCCACAGTTTGTCGTGAGTCTAACCTCTTCCAAGCATGAGCGTAGCTACGAGAGAAACAGTCTCATTGGAGCACATGATATCTTATTGTATTTGGTGGGAAGTGTAACAAGTTTAGAGGAAATCCTCACGAACTATAATGAATTATATTGGAACAACAGAGCATACGTTCTTGTCATTTGCCTAGTTTCAAACGCACCTCCTTTTGAAGATTTCGATATTATATTACCCGAATATTTCTTAAGAAATGTTGCAAACAATGCTTTTCTGTTTGTTCCCATTTATAATTACAGCAAAGAATTGTTGAACGATAATAGTTTCCACAATATTCATGTAAAATCGTATAATCCATTCTTGAGTAAAATGGGAGAAGCAAATTTCATATTAGAAAAGTCTGAGGATGTAATATGTATATTCAAAGAATTTTATTCCACGTCTAGATTTGTAAATCTTCGTGGTTTTAAAATAAGAGCCGCAACTTTCTACATAAATATTCTTCCAATCATATCAATCATGAAGGAGGGGGACACGTTTGTAGCTCAAGGGTATATACCAAAAGTGTTTGAAGCATTACGAAAGCACATGAATTTCACAATTGAGTTTTCTAGAGTTTACGGGTGGAAACAATGGGGACGTTTACTGCCCAATGGAAGTTTCACCCATTTACATGGTGATATTCAACGAAAAGACGTAGATGTTGCTTACGCTTCTACTGTGCTCTTTCACGCAGTGTGGCAGTCTGCAGAGTATTCCGAACACTTTGATATCACACCAGCTGCAATTATAATACCAAAAGGAAATCAAATATCTCCCTGGAACTCTGTGTTGCGTATATATAAACCCCATATGTGGTTGTCTATTTGTGGAATGTTTGTATTCATAATTACAATAACTAAATGCATGCAATACATTCCAGGTATGCTAGAAACGGGTGACACTATGGGCTCAATATCAATGAGAACATTCGCGATTCTTCTGCAAATGTCTGTAACAGAGTCACGAATAAACCCGATGAGAATTGTGCATTTTTCGTGGATATATTTTACTCTAATAATTGTTTCGGTGTTTCTTGGTGCTATAATCAGCTGTTTAACACTTCCACAACACTATCCAGACATAAACACTTTGGAGGAATTGGCAAATAGCAAAATTACTCCTACAGGTATAGGATACTACCAATTCATATTAAGTGAAACATCAAACCCAATTTTGTCTGCGTTGGGAAGCCGATATGAAATTAATAATTACCACGAAGAGATATTCAGGAAGAAATTAATGCAAGGAGAACCTTTCGGATTGATTGCTGCTGAGCCTATTTTAAGATATTATGCAAAAAAGATGAATCCATGTTTCACTTGCATAGAACGCTTTCATATAATGGAAGAGAATCTGGGAAATATGCCTTTCGCTCTTTTGTTTGCGGATGGATTTTCATTAGTGCCACGCTTCAACACACTTCTGAGACGAATGAAGGATAGCGGTTTGATGTCCAAATGGATTTCGGACGAAGTTAATCGTATAGAGACAAGTAGTGTTTGTGATATACCGTGTAATGAACCTATCGCTTTGTCGTTAAAACACGTACAAACCTTTTTCTGCTTATTACTTGTGGGAATAACGTTAGGTGTTCTTGTATTCATATTCGAACTGTTTTATAAAATCGCTCTTGATCATAGGAGCTTCAAGCTGTGCAAACGCTGCAATTAGATTTCCCACTAAATGCTATGGAAAATGATTACTTAACCATAATTAGTTATATAGATGATGTCACTGTGACCCGTAAGGCTGTCTAATTTTTGCATATGCCTAAGGGTTGATTAGTTGGAAATTTTCTATCTCTACCTTTTATGTTGAGAATATGGGAGTGAAGTTCTTCAGAGCTCAGTGTGCAGATAACTCCAAATTTCCCCATTTTTCATTTATGAAGTTTTGGCGAAATTTCAGTGAAACGTTATATTGCGCAAATGTCTGATTCATTGGCAATCTTTGGACATACAAGAACAGTATAATACAGGTTTACAAAAATATATTTATACAATGTTTATTATTATTATTTAGAGACTTGCTTTACAAGGGTTCCAAATTCGATATTTCGGGTTACATGTTCATGAATATTGAAGTGTTACCAAATATTTCTTATAATGAAAAAGGTGACTATAATAAAAAAATTAGATTGAATAATGTGTAACAACGTAGTTGATGTGATAAGTCCAAAAATACTATTAACTCACACATAAGATCACCATAATAATAAGGACACAAATTCATATGAAATGTATCTGATAAGCGTGGTAATAATGTATGCAGAGGCAATATTTTTTATATTGCTTTTGTTCATACGCTATTTTTATAAATTACACCATTAGACGTTCGGGATAGAAATTATTTCACTGCTAGATATTGTCATTTGTGTTCCGTATTTAAATATTAATATACTGCTTTTAGAAAAATATCATCTCCACGAATAATTACATACATATTGCTGGCCGGTTTAACAATTCAGAATCGATATTGTAGCCAAAAATTATATTGTAGTAAATTTTGTGATTACGGAAGTGCAGCATCAAAGGGATTCCTCAAATGAGAATTTCATTCTGAAATAATTGATATTGCTCAGTAGAGAAGAGCAGAAATCAGCATTAAACTACATTGTATAGTCTTGAAATCTTCCCAGTCTTTGCGTGTAATTGTGACTGTGAATTGTGAGACCGATAAGTCGTTATGATCCTAAAAAATGTATGCATTGTGAGAAACGTTTCTATGGAGAGTATTGACAAATATACGAGGTGTGATAACAAAATACGATGAATAATTTTATTACAAAGAAATTAATAAGCTTACCCCAAATTTGAATTAATCTCCTTCAAGTACTCTCCTTAACTAGTGATACACTTATCCCAATGTTGATTCCATGATTGGAAGCATTTCTGGAAAGCTTATTCTGGCGGATGTGGACAGACAAGAACCTTTTTCTTATCGGACAAAAACTCGCGGATCAGAAGCGAGGTGTGGCACGGCGCGTTGTCTGGGAAGAAAGCTGGGTCAAACTCTGGGAACAAATTTCGCACTCACTCGTCTTATTTACAAATTATAGGTTAAATTGCTCTGCACGGACCCGTACGGGATGTTCAGTTGTTCAGTAAGCTCTCGAATAGTCAATCGCCTGTTTGAACTAATTATTTTTGCCACTTTTTGCACGTTATAATATGTTTTTGAGATCGAAGAGCGTCCCGACCGTTGCTCGACCTTAACCGACTCATTTCCGCTTTTAAATCGCTCATACTACTTGTAAACAGTCTTCAGAGCCACCACAGTATCACCATACACTGATTTTAATATTTCTTGAGATTCTTTGGCACTATTTTGCAACATAAAACAAAACTTTATGTTAACGAGTTATTCGAAATCCATGATGCGCGACAGACACAGTAAACATGACCTTAATCTTCTAGCCGACTGACAAGTCACAACTTGTTCAAACTTTCCACTGACTATCTCAACGGATCAGGCTATTGGACGTATTACTTTACATGGATGTAGCGTCAGCAGTTGCTGCTATAAAAATTCATTCACCGTATTTTTTTGTTCATACCTTGTATTGTTAAAATCAACCTGTTCTTGAAGGGATGAATTGAGCTTTATGCCCTTTAATTTAAATTGAATTATTTTATCTTCGTGATGGAGCTGCGTTTTCGCCACATTCTCCTTATAATTTGTGAAATAGTTCCAGAAATGTAGTAAAACTGTTCATCAGAGAAATTAAACTCAGACAAATCTTTATTTGTGCATCTGTGATCGTTCCTATCAAAGATTTCTGTGTAATTTTGTACAAATTCTCCTACACCAATTGCGGACGACCTGTAATCTAGATATGTGGCAAAATGTATTGTTTATTATATTCAAAATTAAGTTGAATAATTTTAATTCTGACTAAACGTAGCTAAATTTTGTATTGAATTTGTAAATTGTCTTTTATTATTTATAAACAAAATTTTGGCTATTAAATTATTTTATATTACAGTGAAAATGTTACAAATTCTTCTTATATATTTTTCTTTCTTATTTTATAACATAACTATTGTGCTATAACGTCAATATGTTTAAAGACTCGAATAGGGTCAATGATTGTCTAGTCCTCTTAACCTCTTTGGAAAGCTTAACTTTGAGCCAAATTTATAAAGAATGTTAGATAATCGATCTTAACTATAGGTCTTGTTGAGCAATCGTATAGGTCTTGTTGTTAGGTAAATATTGGGAAATGACACGTCCCATGATTCTTTATTCTAATGGAATGTTTTATTTAAGTTGTAGAAGTAACGTGACGTTTACTGTGTAAATGTTTTAAGCTGTTTTACAGCAAAGTAGGTAGATTTAACCAGCAAACTAAGGGCCCACAGCACCCTGTTGCAAACAGGGAGCTTACAAAAACTTAATGTGGTTAAACTTACTTGGAGACATAACAAAAAACTGTTATTGGAGTTGAAGATAGGGAGGGTATTTACCTATTAACACTTTGCTTTAGCCATATTGAAGACAGAACACACTTTAGTTTAGATACGAAGCATGCATGGAAGAAGCCTGAAAAGAAGTGCTAAGAACGCAGAAAGTTGGCAAAGAACAGAAAGATAAACACACAGGAAAAGTTTTTAAAGGAAAGGAAGGGGGGCGCAGGTGAGAACATCTTGCATGAAAGCAAAACACTAAACAATTTTTTAACAACTTAGCGCCCTAAAATAGTATAAGGCTCAACACAGGTGAACATAAGTTAACTTGATATATGATAATTAAATAAACTGAACTAGTTTGATTGAAATTGTGAAAGGTTGGGGACCTTTATTAGTTATACCACAGTTTTATTAATTTAGCTACTTTATAATAAAACTTTAGAAACAGGAATTAACTGGTAAGATTATAATTTATTTCATTTGAAGAATTACAAAAACAGAGCAAAAGACTTTTTACTGAAAAAAAAATGGGCACAAATAATATAAAACAAAGTGTTTTTCTCTATTAAAATGTTTTAAATATGTTTAAAACTTTCATTAACTGCAGAAACAAGATATGTGCACTTTTTCCACGTTCAGTTTTCTGTCTTCAACAGACCTTCTCGAATTTTAACTTATTGGTATATCGTAGAACCTTTTACTTTATAGTATCATAGGTTGGTAGAGTAACTGGTAGCTATACAAAATAATTTTCTGTGATTTTCTCAAAATTTGGAAAATGCCACATGTGTCATATCTGAAACAAACGATCAAATTACCGTACATCTTCCTAAGATGAACCAGTTTCATTTATTGAAGTAAGGAACAAGCACCAGTTTAAGAACAGGTGCTGGGTGAGCAGATAGAACATACAGATGACGATGTGCAGAGAACAACACGCAAGAGACCGTCGCCATAATTATTGTCAGAATGGCACGGCGAATATGACGTATTGTTTAAACTTGTAGAATGACGCCCAGAATCCCCCTGAAGGAAGAAGAAAGAAACACGTGAGGTGTTCTAATCAGAATTCAGTTGAAACGCCGTGGAACTTCAAAACGCATTTTAAGTGGCACGTAATGAACCCGAAATTCGGTGTTCGATGATAAATTTAGCATTAAATGTCATATACAGCCAAGAATTAAAGGAGTTTTAATTTAACGTGGATTTACTGCTCAAAATTGTAGAAAATATGAGATACAACCTTTTACAAGATCTCGTAAATTATGTGATTTAGCTTTATGTTCTAATAGGTCAGTGAATAAGGGACGTTAGAGGGGCCAATAAGAATAATCTCCTTTCGGCAGGCCTACAGGCTGAGGTAGATCTCGATTTTTTTTTGAAAAATTCAAATCTCGCCTAATATGAGCGCTATCGAGAAACTAGTTATTGATTTGTAGATTAATAAGAGTTTTTCAACGATATCTCACAAGACGTGGTTTTGAAAATTTCGAATTTCCACCTCCACCCTCACTCGTAGCCCCACAACCCCTGAATCGTTGGTGCCACCGAAAACTTCATAGGGAATACTATAATTTATGCAGACAAAGTTTCCCTCTAACCTCCATAGGGGCTGATATATAATTTTTTTCCACCCCCCCCCCCCCCGACCACCCTCTTGGGCCAATTTTGCTCATTAACGAACTTAGCCGAGCAATTAAGCCTAGAAAGGACATAATAAAATTTGGTTCAAATATCTTCAAAATTGTGGCCGCTAGCGTGTAAATATATATAACAATATATATATAAGTTACAATTACATCATTGAGCAACAAATATTGCCATAGATATAGTCAAAATAAAAATACAGTGCGATATAATATAAACAGACTAATAGACAGCAGATAAAAATAACACTATATAGCCCAACTAAATTTTTTAGAACCTTTACAATGTCAAGTCTAGTATGGTGATAAATCATTGTACAATTGAGAGACATATAGCCTTAGATAGCTATTTCTCCAGAGATTTGAAGAATTTCTCTATTTCGTTTAAATCATATCCTTCGCATTTAATCAGATATTTTTTGACTTGGTCATCAAATTGTTTAATATTAAAACATTTCAGGGAGGAAGGTAATAGATTAAAGAATTTAAAGCCAATATGCTTTATGGACAATTCCAAGTCCTCTTCCAGGTAGTGAGATTAAGTCTTTATTTCTAGTATTGTAAGTATGAAAAGAAGAGGCCGTTTTATATTTGGTTATATATATTTTTGCATATAAAAGACAAAGATGTATAAATAAACATTTAGATGTCAGAATTCCTAGTTTCTTAAATACTCCCCTACAAGATTCATTTGTATATAGGTCCGCCACACATCTTACGGCCTTTTTCTGCCACACAAAGACATCGTGAGAACCTGTAGAATTTTCCCAATGAAGTATGCCATACGATATTACGGAATGAATCGTGGTAAAATATACCATCCTCAAGTAATTTTGTGATAGAGTATCTTTAAGCCTAGATAGTAGGTACAAGTTTTTGACAATTTTTTGCATAGTTCTTTTGTATGAATTCTCCAGTCCAACTTCGGGTATAAATGAATTCCCAAAAGTTTGACTGATTTTGCGTCATTGAAAGTTAGCAGGTCGTTGTTTAGTGAGAATAATATCTTTTCCGTTTTGTTAGTTTTAAGAAGGAGATCATTGTCATTATACCAAGACATTATATATACATGGTACCGATCTTAATAGGTAGATATTTCTTCGAAATCTACCTAAAAATGATGGAAAGCTGGAACAATTTTATTTTCTTCAGAAAAGTTTACTTAACAACGTGTTAGTTTTGCACCTCTTTTTTCGCTGCCAACTTGGACATAATATAAAAGAATGCCAAAAACAAGATTCTTAAAAATAAATGTAAGATCCCAAAACAATGTTGTAAATAAACAACATAATTAGTTATGATTAATTCAAAATAGTGATCAAAATATTGATGTTGACGACACATTTTGATATTGATATTATATGTTTAGAAGTGTGTTAGTTTTTTATATCGCATATGTGGAAGTTGATGAACATGTGGTTTGATGTACAATCAGAATAATTATGCGTGGGATTTGTACTATAAGGAGTTAAACGGATTAAAGAAGCAATCAGGAATAGGTAAAACTTCTTCAGATACTGTACAATGATCCGATATGTGTATTAAAGTGGATATATAGATATGATGAGTTGGTTAATATTGTCAACAAATTGATGTTCATTGTTGATCTATACTGTACCTGTCAAACGATGCTATTAGACCCTATCAATGAAGCTATTTAGTGACCTGAAATGTTTTATTTCGTATCATAGAATATTACTTAATTTTAGTAGCAGTGACGGGTGCACTTTAGATATCACCCGTGACCATATTCTTAAGCAATTAAACCTAGTCAATCGGCTATCTCAGAAAGCATTAGTAAAGCATCACCAAACAAGGGACAACTTCTTATGGTATCCTTCTTAGTAAAGCAATCAGAGTAGCAGGAACCGAATTATCAAACTGCTGAAGGATATATTGTTGGAAAAAGTCCTCAATGAAATACATGATAATGAAAAGAGAGCCATATCAATAAGCAACGCTGCTATTGAAGCATCCTCCACTTGTTTAAAAACAAACATACGTACATATTTCTTGAATATCAAGGTCCACATAGCAAGCTCCATAAAATACAGTTCAACTGCTAAGAAGAATATCATTGGTAGAAGAACATTATTTTTCAACGTGTATTCAGTTATGATTATACTAGTGCAGTGATTCTGAAGTATAGTGAACTAGTGAAAAGTACAGAAGTCAAGAATGCTGCTCCTGTTCTATCTTGCAAGATTGCTGACGTTGAAGGAGAATTTGCCCGCTCTTCAACTCTTAAATTTTTGAAGTACATTCTTTGACAAAATTATGGAGCAAAAGGAAATTAAATCGCGGTTTCAATATTATGTTTTATATTTTACAGCATATCAATAAGTACAGAAATGAATTTTAATAGCTTTCCACCGACAAACTACGGTTGGAACAATTTTCCAGAATTGGCTCTTTCATATCGTAACACTTGAAGATCCTGAACCTACAGAACTTTTCTACACATATCGCGTAAGTGTTGTAGAGGCTGCACATAGAGGATAAAGGGAGCTGTAGAAAAGCTGGATTAAAGCGGTCTATTAACTGCAAACATTTTAATTGACTGTCGTGCACCAATACTGATGTTGTTCCATGAGAGGAAATATGCGATGTTTCTGTTAATATGTAACTAAAAGAATACTTCTTAGTAGCACGCGTAAAATAAAACTACGAGAAAATTGTTTCAATTTGCACAGGAATAAAATAACACTCAAAAGCATCATTTATTTAGATGAGGGTTTATTTAGAGGAGGGTTTATTTAGTTTGTACGAATTTTTACAAGATTATTCCGTAATTAGTAATAGATATACTAGATAATATTGTTTGAACGTACAATCTCTTTTCATCCATACTTCTATAAAACGTTTAGATTTGGTGCTTCATCAAGAAATAAGAACCCTAAGTTGCCATCAACATTAAGTTTTGCTGTTACAACACTTTGTTAGGGAGAATTGTAGAACTAAAAACACCTCTAGCACTTAACTGGTGCATCCTAGAAGAAAAATGGTAATAACCTTTCTTGTAGAGAATGTCATGTAGATGATTTTTTTATAACACATTTTGCTCTAAAATGCCTTCCAAGCGAGATATTTATGAAAACATTGTTTCGGTGCCATTTTTATTTTCCCAAGATAAGTTTGGTTTTCCAACAAAAGAAATCACTATGTACTATCGAGATAATACAAATACTATATTATTACATGACATTGTTGAGAAATATAACTAATTATTTTGCTTTTATAGTATTTTTAGAGACAAGATTATAATTTATTTGCCACTCAATCACTATACCCTTTTTAACAGATAACAAAAATAATAAGTACAAACTAACAAAGAGTACATGCTTATATTTCTCATAATAGCTGCTTTGCGTGGAGTATATGATTTATAACAAGAAACTAAGCAATACGTATAAATAAAACACGCATAAAATATCCTTTATTACCAAATTGGTTATGAAAGTTAATGGGCTCTTGGGAACTGTTGGATGACGGATTGCCATGGCGAATATTTTTATTGGTACATGGGAAACGATCACTCTAATTTAAGTATTCATCGCTGAATAAAATAAACTTGTTTTTATGAAAACAGCTAACTATGTAAGCTATATAAATAGTGTTCTTTAAAATGTCGACAATGTGTTACGTTTCTGTTAGATTATTGTAAAGTTAACGGATTTATATATAAAAAAGAGACTTTAGGCAAAAAGGTATAAATTACTTAGAATGAATAGGAAAGTTTTCTTATAGATTTAAATGAAATTAAGAAGAACTGCTACTTACATCTGGATCTTCAGGTTATGTTTAGGAATAAGCAAACAATTTATTTTCAAGTAAGTGGTTAATCCAATATTTTGTTATAGGAGATATTTTACATATCATGAAGCACGAATCTACTTATTACTGGAGTTTGCAATTACTGAAGGGAAATTGTATTTGGCATGTTCTAGTATGACTATAGAAACTACAATAAATTGCTTGAAAGTTTTGAAAGGTAATGTGCTTGCTGGTGCTAAATATTTTTGGTGCATGTGTGAATGCTACTTCATGTACAACTGGAAACACTAACAAGTTATAGCTAATGTTGCATGTGTAGTGTATTTGTTCTAACACAACTTAATATAATGAACCATTGCTAAGCGAAACTAACTTAAACAAGGAAACGCGTGTTTATAACTATAGATGCATGTAATGGGAACTAATGTTATGTGATACTTGTTAATAGCAAACCTAATCTAACGTAACCTTACAGCAACGTAAATATTAATGTGAAGCCTTCTAAAGAATTACATTCTTTGCGTACTTCATGTTATGAGATATATATTACTTTGCTTATCGTTTTCTGTGCTCATGTGCCAGTGCTAAAGTCAAAGTTGGCTTTACGTGAATTGAGATATTCATGCTAGAAAATAAATATATGAATTCAGTGCAACCTATTCACAGGAAAATATTAAATAAAGTTCTCCTGTTTATTGGTGATTGTTAGTAAATCTACGCTAATAAAAATTAACAGTCTGTTTTAAACTTGTTAAGTAGGTCTAATAAGATTTGGTCACTTCCGATCAAACATTATTGACGATTCAATACTTAACAGGAACAAAGTTTCTTTAATATAAGTTACAAGGACATCAAATATATATGTTTCCTTTTTTGTCCAAAAATAGTACTTATCCAATCAAAAGAGATATTATTGAAGCATTATTGAATGATTGGTGCTACTCGTATAGATAGATCTGGACAGGTTAGATAGTTTCTTGACAATTGTTTAGGACTACAATATTATAAAGGTCGTTAGTTGTTAAGAAATTTCACAAGAAATTCCTAACACATTTGATTATTTGTATTTGACAAAAGTAAATATGGTCAAGATACTATCCAAATGAATATTTTAAATATAATTTCACTTAGTTCTGAACTTCGATTCAATGCTGTGAGTTCCCAAACTCAAGCGTTCTTGTGGTATTTGTTCATTAAGGGTTTTGAACTATGAAGCAAATTAAAAGTTGATTATTTAACGTAGTAAAAATATACTATATAGGGAAATTATGGCAACAGAAGTGAAACCTCTTTAGTAAAGAGGAAATATGATGACACCGAAGTAGATTTTACCATTCTTTTGTTTATTTGTTTAGTTTTCTTGATCGAATTTTGCCAAAGATGGATCTTTAGTAAAAATAATACAATCTGGGAGCCAATTGCAACGGAAATGGAAACAAATAGCTCCTTTGTAAAACGTATTGGAAAATTGGAAAACTGATCCTGTGGTGTCAAACATTCTCTTCTGGAGGTTTATTACTGCAGAATTAAAGTGAAATATTTTGATACGACAACAAATCGTATATCTTAGCTAGACTAGCTTCGGTTAGCGTGAAAATGATAATAAATTGTTTTAGGTTAGATGAGACTGGTGTTGAATGTAGCTTACTCTCAGCAGAAAGCCCCAGATTTGAAACGAGTCAGTGGGTCATTCGTGTTAACTCGAGTCACTGGTTCACTTGGTCTATGCTTAGAACCTGATCTTACTCGGTGACTCGATTTCGACCCAGTGTCCTGCATGGAAAATCAGTCACTGTCGCTCTGGTGATTTGCTTCAATACTGGGTCACTTAGCCGAATCATTTGGGCCAAGACCTCCCGAGTCAATCAGGCCATTTGGAACAATTACTAGACCGAGCCTTCTATGTCCGAATCAGGCGGACCTTTTTACCGTACTAGTCCTGTACAAACAACTCCAAGAATATTTACCTTTCCTCCTGAAACACTCTGTATAATGTTTATACTCCCAGTAGAGCCTCTAGGATTGGCTGGATCCCGCGTAAATTTGTTTTACTGGAACCCTTTCAGTAGACAAGTTGATTAATTACTTTATTTTCTGCCTAAGATACGGTGGATTCCCTAAAGTTCAGGTCTCCCAGAGACGCGGGACGCATGGGCCTCGCCTGCACTGCCCCAAGGGCTGCCTGGATTCCACTTCTCTTACTGGATAAAAATACTTAAGGACCGAAAGCATGTACTATTATCATTCTAAGAACTTCAACCGTAGTAAGTGAAGACAATCCAGATTTGATTCCACAATGAATGGGCAAACAGTACATTTTATACACTTTCCTTTTGTTAATACAGAATTTGAATGGGCTTCAGCATTCATTCAACTTTGCGCTGCACTCGCAGACGAAGAATGATGAATCCGTAGCACAATACAGCAGAATGCTGCATAAATCCGCATCTTTGTCAATCATCGCCGTTCTTATTTTATTTTCTGCATTGTTATCTCTTTCAACAACAAAGAGATCGGCATCCTTTGTTGAGTAGATAATTTTTTATAGAATTGTGGAGAGATTATGAAAGACTTTACTTTCCAAATTAATAAGAAATTATTTCCTTTGGAACCCAAGACGTGATGCGTTGCGAACGTTATATTTAGAGTAGAAAAACAAATGAATTTACAAATGGATGTAAACGTTGTTTGATACTTGGTCTCTGTAGGCATAAAGCAAACAGTTCCTACTTTCTTCAAAAACTTTGCACCTGGCAATGAAGAAGGATAGAAACGTTGTCTAGAGTAACCAGAATCACATACTAAATAGCTCTGTTACTTCAGGAAATGTACATAATATTTAACAACAAGAGTGTCTACACTGGGGCCTAAAAGTAAAGCAATACGAAACAATTTGGTCCGTAACATGTTTCTTAAAACACGTTAATATCGTATACAACGGTAGCAAAACTGAAAAGAACTTTTAGGGTAAGGTAAAGTATATTAGTGATATAAATAACTTCGTGACAATTTTGTTATCAACTGCAGCGAAGAAACCTAGCCATCAGATGTTGCGAATATTCGTCATGAAATGGTGCCTACATCCAGTTTCACTTGCAAGAGGGAGTGATTGTGCTATGTGCTTCCATTGTGTTGGAGGGAAACAAATATTCCACGATAGTGCTTTCGTTAGAGATGTGCGGAAAAGTTCACGTGTGTTATTTTAAACGGCTAACAACTACAGAATAAAGATGCTAGTAAAAATGGCTGATTGGTTTCATAACGGATAGACTACTCTAATTTTCTGCAATAGTAGCTTATCTGTATAACGCTTTCTAAAGAAATGAGTCTCTTAAGAAAACATGCAAAATTCTTTTTAGACACTTTGCTTATCTCTCCCCCCACAACTCCGTACACTTTCCACCACGCAAGTACCCTTTCCACCACGGGGGAACTAAGTCGAACAATTTTGGAACAGGATTCGTAATTAAGAACAACATCTTTCCAAGGGGTTCAGAATATAGAGTTCATAAACGAAAGACTATCCTACGTTACGATACGTTCTCGATGGTGCAACACGGTTTTAATAAATGTCTATGCACCGACCGATGAGCTTGATGGGAACGAAATAGATATATTTTACGTTGAGCTAGAAAGGCTGTTTGACCGATTACTGAAAAATTCAAATCTCGCCTTATATGAGCGCTATCGAGAAACTATTTATTCATTTGTAGATAATTCATCAAGAGTTGTTCAACGATACCCCACAAGACGTATATATATATATATATACTCACTTTGCCTCGCCCTTAGCGCTGCCCACAGACCCCCGTAGGAGGTTGCGCCCCCCCAACTTCAGTGCTTTTGAGAGGATGCGCCTTCTTTATCTTAACCAAAATCTCCAACACTACACCACTATGGTGTCCATCTGCACCTTCGCACGGGGGGCTGAGTTCTCAAAGGGGGCTTTGTCCCATTTATTGTAATCTACTCTTGATTATACACCTTCATATAAAATTTCGTTTCTCTACCTTCAATGATTTGGAAAATGAATTTTTAGGTCCGCCATTTTGGATTAAAGATGGCGTCTTTGGATACATCATGTAATATTTTAGTAACACACGAGTGATAATGTACCGCGTTACCAAATTTTATATTTCTAACTGGAGCCGTTCAGGCTGTATATTCTATACAACAATGGGTTCGGCGACCATTTTGGATCCAAGATGGCGACTTTTTCAACATTTCGTAATATTTTCTTGAACTACTAGTGACAATACACCTTTATGCCAAATTCTGGATCTCTAGCTCAAACGATATGGAAAATCAATTTCTTGCTCCCGCCATTTTGGATCCAAGATGGCGTCCTTGAATTCATTAGGTAACATTTCCGTAATCAAACAATGATGTACCTTTATGCCAAATTTGATTTCAATATCCCCAGCGGTTTAAGCTGTGTATTATATACAACAATGAGTTCGGCGGCCATTTTGGATCCAAGATGGCTACCGATTTTGCTAATTAACGAACTTAACCGGGCTATTAAGCCTGGAAAGAACATATAAAAATTTGGTCAAATATCTTCAAAATTATGGCCGCTAGCGTGTTAATATATATGGTGAAGTAAAAAGTAATCCATTATTTTTGCATGACATTGAAGGCTTGACTTACCATAGTTAGAATGATCCGATTTAGGTCACATATGCGCCGTTTTGTTCGATAACGTGTTGCCATTCCATACCTTCCATAACGTGTGGAAGGTAATATCATGATGCCTCTCTCATAGAAGCCCTTGTCCCTATTGGCAAAAAATTGAGACAGTCGATGTTCACAAGCTTCTCTTGACGCGAATTTTTCACCAGCAAACGTGTTCGCCATGGACAGGAACAGATGGTAATCACTCGGTGCCAGGTCCGGACTATAAGGAGGATGCATAAGAACCTCCCAACCAAGCTCCCGGAGCTTCTGGTGAGTCACTATCGATGTGTATGGCCTGGCGTTGTCCTGGTGGAACACAATGCCTCTCCTATTGGCCAAAGCTGGGCGCTTCTGGGCGATTGCTGCCTTCAGACGGTCCAATTGTTGACAGTATAGTTCCGAGTTAAGGGTTTGGTCGTAGGGGAGCAGCACATAGTAGATAATTCCCTGCCAATCCCACCAAACACACAGCAAAACCTTCCTGGCCGTCAATCCTGGCTTGGGCACCGTTTGCGCCAACGCACCGCGCTTCGACCACGACCGTTTTCGCGTGACTTTGTCGTAAGTGATCCACTTTTCATCACCAGTCACCAACGGCTTCAGAAATGGGTCGCTTTTGTTGCGATTCAGCAGCGATTCGCAGATGGAAATTCGGTCCATGAGGTTTTTTTGCGTTTCGTGTGGCACCCATACATCAAGCTTCTTTATGTATCCAGCCTTATTCAAATGGTTCCACACGGTTTTTTTGTGCAATGGAAACAGTGCTTACATGACGGTCGGACGCGAAAATTCCCATGATTTTATCGACATTTTCGACACTTGGCCTTCCAGTGCGTGTTACATCTTTGACGTCAAAATTACCGGAACAGAATCGACGAAACCAAAATTGCGCGTGATTGGCTGTTACAGTATCAGGACCATAAACACTATTCACATTTGCAGCCGGCTGGCGTGCGTTTTCGCCTTTATCGAAGAAAAACTGTAAAATATAGCGTATTTTCTCTTCGCTAGTGTCCATTTTGACGCGCGCTCACACAACACTGAGTTAACTCATCACAACTATCTGAACAGTGTTTGTAGTACGCAATCTCATCGTTTGAACGCCATCTCGTTGAACCCGATCGGACTTATACAACACGAGCTACAGATCACTGAAGCCATCTATTGGCAAAATAATGGATTACTTTTTACTACACCAGATGTATATACATAGATATCATACCGATCTCAATAGGTAGATTTTTCTTCGAAATCTACCTAAAAATATAAACCTACTATAGGCAAATGCAGCTCATGAGAAGACCAACAACAATGGAGAAAGACTAATAACTTTAGCGGTTTCGAAGAAACTAGTGGTAAAGAACTGTACTACTTTGACAACAAATAAATACACAAATACACTCTATCTCCGGATGGCAAAACTCTGAACCAGATCGATCACGTATTAGTAGATAGACGAAGGCACACCACATAATAATGTTGTTTGCAGACGACTTAAAAATATTTGTCAATGTAAAGTCATTGGATGACTGTCTACTGCTTCAACAGGATTTGACCAGTATACTGAAATGGTGTTCCAGGAATAGACTTGAAATAAATATTGATAAGTGTAAAGCAATGATCTATAGCAGACGGGAAAAAACTTACGATTTCACTTACTCGATCAATGGAATAAGCTTAAAAAAATTGTATCCAATTTTTTTAAGCTTATTCCATTGATCGAGTAAGTG
>JAGDQP010030261.1:11597-22737 GCA_022664845.1 Lepisma saccharinum | reverse complement strand
GTATTTGGCAATATTTATACTATTTGTATTTGGCAATATTTATACTACCATAAAATATTTGGCAATATTTATACTACCATAAAATATTTGGCAATATTTATACTATTTGTATTTGGCAATATTTATACTATCATAAAATATTTGGCAATATTTATACTATTTGTATTTGGCAATATTTATACTACCATAAAATATTTGGCAATATTTATACTATTTGTATTTAGCAATATTTATACTAACATAAAATATCTGGCAATATTTATACTATTTGTATTTGGCAATATTTATACTACCATAAAATATTTGGCATTGTATTTGGCAATATTTATACTACCATAAAATATTTGGCAATATTTATACTATTTGTATTTGGCAATATTTATACTACCATAAAATATTTGGCTTTGGCAATATTTATACTATTTGTATTTGGCAATATTTATACTATTTGTATTTGGCAATATTTATAGTATCAAAAAATTACAAATAGCACAATATAATAATAATAAAGATGAAGGGAAATGAATAACGAAAAAATACGAGTGTTGAAAATTAAAATTACGAACAATAAAATGGAAAAAAGGAAACACCGAAGCAGAGAAAAAAGAACTAGGGGTACAAGGAGATACATGCACTCACGACCGCGTTCACAGTTGGCGGAGATGTCAGAGATGCATCTGCTCTCATCTCTTCCTAGCTGTGGCAGGTGAATCAGGATTCAGAATTTTCAGGGTGCTGACACGGAACGTTTCGGCAAAGATGCGAAGTGTGTTCTGGTAAGGAAGATGTGCTTTGGAGGAGTAGCGATGGTTGGAGGTGTTTGGATTTCTTCAATACAGAAGGCGGAACATAGGTTACAGAGTTGTAGGTAAATAACGTTAGAAGACATGCAATAGCCGGAAAGAGTACGTCTTGTGAGTGACGGGATGTTCCGAGGCCAGAATGAGATCAAAAATAGAACAGGTTCTTCAGCGCGGTATACTGTACTTCCCAGGTTGTAAGGCTGAAATTGTAAGATTGATTTTGGAATTTCGAATAATCTGTCGATTCCAATTCAGTACGATTAATTGCCAAATGTGATACTAATTTACGGTATACAGGATAGGCAATTGTAGTAAGTGATAGTTATTGTAGAAATAAAATAATCTGGATGCATCGATGTACATTTTATTGCTTTACGACTTACTATATATATAAGAAGTCTGACAGAGTAATTTGTTTTATACTGGAAATCTTCGTACGTGTCGCGGTAAGGAATACCCACAGCCTCCTCTACTCTTGACACTAAGGTAATGAAATTTTATTAATAAAAAAATCAGTAAGATATCGTATTAGGAACCCGTGAGATTAAATCGATGCAAAGCCAACCAACTATGCTACTGTTCTTGTCACCGAAAAACAACTATTAAGTCTCCGTCCACGTGTTACACCATCTTATTTGTACGTAATTACTATTCAGTGTCAAACGGATCCTCTTCAAAAGCACCTTAGGCGATAGAAAATGACCTGTACGATGCTGAAAATGTATGCAGTTTTTTTCCAGGAGTTGAATCATCACTTGTTATTGTGTGTTTAAATATTTATGGATAGTTGAATGAACCAATGCAATGACTTCAGGATTACATGGACACGTTTTCACGATATTTCGCTTTATACCATCAAGCTTATCTCGTACCAAAAGACGATAAAAATAATTACAATAAAACGTCATTTTTAGGAGTAACAAGGTGGAGACATCTCGTTGAGAGAATAAATATTAATATATTCTTACCTGCATTGATGTAGTTTTTTGTCTCTTGTAATAAGATCGCAATAATCAGTAATATTATGTATTTCGCGATCGCGTCTTCAGACGAAAGGTATATTAGGATGATTACGTTTTAAACAATCGTAATGTTCCTGTCCTCAAAGACGCGATCGCGTGGTTAGCGAAATATATAACGATATTAGTGAAGGTTACTATATTATTACAACTGTGGGTGAGTGATAATGCTCGTTCTCTCGTAATCAAGTGGTCCCGGGTGAGATTCTCGGTGGAGACACGGAGCCCTCATGTGTATTCGATGGAAGTCAATGGCAAACCACCATCAATTCACCTTGTGTAGGGAACTTCGGGCAGAACACACATCATTACAGGAAAGAAAAAGCTGTATCGAAACAGGTAATAGAGAACAGTTTTCGTATAATAAGTCTATTACTCATATCAGAGTGTTACGTAAGTTCGCGATCTCCTACTGCCGCCCTTTTTCTCGATTTCGTTTCTGTTTCTGCTGATTTATTTGCCAGTGTGTAAATATAATTGCATAGTACTTTTAATCGTACATTTTAAATTTCTCATTCTCATGCTTCATTATCCTTCTAACATTTTTTCTTTTCTTAACATGGATAAAAAAAAATGTCCTGAGAGCAGTTACTAGGTTCCATTGAAAAATAAAAGCTAGAACCAAAAAATAGTTGTTAAAATTTGTGCTGTAGAAGGCCCAGATACTGTCGGGTTAACTGCAATCAGAAAATGGTTCAAACGCGGGCTAGGTAAGATCAACAGGCTGTCGAGTGGTACCCTATGTGCTATGCAGGTACAAGCTGAAAGACGAGTTGATGTATGCCGTCGTCAGCTGCTTGACTAAAGTTTTGGTGACCGAGAGATCAAGCGAAACGTAACGTGCGATGGAAACTGGACTTTTTTCCCCCGCAATCCAGACTACAGAAACCATTGGTTGAATAGCGGTGATCTTCTGGAACCGTGGTGGTCAAACATGAAAGGTTCGAGGACAAGGTGATGATGTTTGTGTTCCAGAAAACATTCTGACCGTTAAAAAAAAATGAACTGGGGGGGAATCTCATTTCCCTCCCGTTCATCTTATTCACATAGAGTTGCTCCCAGCGACTTCTATTTATTCCGGTCGGTCGAGCACTTCTTCGCGGCAGAACCTTTTGGAAACGAAACGAGATCGAAAACTGAATTAATGTGAGTTCTTTGCCTCGCAGCCCACTGAGTGGTATCAGGCCGGAATGGAAACTTTGGCTGAAAGATTACTAAATGCTATAGAACATAATGAAGGGGCTCCACAGTCTAGTGGTTAGAGCGTTGGACTCGTGTCCGCGTGGTCCCGGATTCAATTCCCGGCTGCAGTCCCACTTTTCGGCGTCCACCCGGCGTCGTGAGGCAAATTGGGGAGTCACGTGAATAAAGACGTGACGGCCACACGTGAATAAGCCCCTGATACGCCTGTTCATGATTAGGTACGCGCAGTGCTTACCACACAGCCGTCATTCAGGTGGACGTAGTTTCACCAAAGACGGACAGATGGCGTTGGGGCAGGCTCAGGGCCTATAGGCCTGTTACATTTTTTTATTTTAAAGAACATAATGGAATGTACTTTCAAGATTGTATGTTCCTATTTTTACGATATGAGCGTTTTTAATTTTGCTCATCAAGAGGTCGCGAACTTAATATCGTAGTATCTATGGATGTTTTAATGTAAATTTTTGTCTTTTTATTATCTGTAGGCTTTTCTTACAAAGTTCTACCTGGTGGCACGTGCATTTTACATAACGGACAACAATCTCTTATGGTACTTGACTATCCAGCATATACCTACCAAAAGTTTCTTACAATCTGGAGCTTTATGGTTCAAATCCGGATGGCCACACGTCAACAGAAAATGCTGCGTGACAAGCTGCACATGTTGCCTCATCTGTTTCTCGAAAATAGTCATCTGCTCCTCCGTCAAAACAAGACCGTCCGTGGTTTGCCTCTGGGTTTCCACCAAGTTTATAGCTCTCTCAATGTCTTCGTGGGCTCTCTTCTTCTCGGAGAAGGTGAGCTCGTTCTGCACCTCAGACAAAGCCATTTCAGCAGCCTCATTTACTTCCTCCTACAGGGAACAGAAGAACATACAGACGGGTGAGGAAAACAAAAGATTGTTGAACGCTACGAACTAATTTAAAAATATGGCGTATTTATATTATTCGTAGAAACGAATATCTTACACTCAAAAGGTCAAATTACAAGACAGGGAGAGGAAGGTAAAAACACACAGATTAACCTCGAAATATCTGAGAAGTTTAGCGGAAATTATTTAAACAGGTTTCTCACTATTAGGCAAGAACGACTTCTCCAGGTAACTATTTACTTATTACCAGAACAATGTAATCAAGAGATCCCGGGTTCGATTCCCGGTGGGGACAAAAGTGGTTTTGGGTCCACGTTAAACTGTAGGTCCAGTCCTTAGTAGCTTACCAGCTCGTTTAGGATGTTAATAACAATTCAATCAATCCAACCAGGGCAATGTATATATACAGGATGTCTTAATAAGTCCGTACCAATCCTATAACTCAGAAAATAATTGAAGCACAGCCTCAAAACATAAAATGGAAACTGATAAGTGTATAAGTAAAACTGAATAGAGCGGCATTTAGGAAATACAGGGTGTGACAAAAAAAAACCTGACGGTTATAAAAATATGAGCACAACTTTATTTTTTCTCAACGATACTGGTTAATGCTACCGAACTATCGAGAATTTCACAGAGTCTAACGTGTGAAAATAATGTTCTTAAGATGCCTTCCAAACGCTGTTTCATTAGACGTGGAAGAGAATGTATTACTCGCTGTAGCAAGTTTTCTGGGATATCATCTAAAGCCTGAATGTGTTGCTTCAGGTGACGATTACTACCTGGACATGTTTAATATTGCTTTTCAGATAACCCCAAAGGAAACAGATTGACGCCGTAAGGTCCAGTGAGCGAGCGAACCAGTACGCCACCATACCGTCAAATAAGGCATTCTGGGCATATATTTCTGATGTCTAAACTCCACCGGGCTGTATGCGCGGTGGAGTTACCTTGTTGAAACCAAAGCTTACATCGGTAATCAGATAAGAGTACAGTAAATAATGGATTCTCTTCCACGGCTAATGGAACAGTGTTTGGAAAATCAGGCTGGCCATTTCAAGGATATTATTTTTCCCATGTAGAATAGCTGTTATATTGAACTCCATACAATTCTCTATCTTTTGGAAGCATTAAATAATATCTCTGAGCGAAAATAAAGTTGTATTCTTATTTTAAAAGCCATGGTCCAGCCTGCTCCCCTACGAAAGGGCAACCTTTCCTTTCAAAGGAGAGATATTTTAACAGAACAATTTTTAGAGGAAAATTCTTTTATATTTCGCAAGGTTTGGTTGTTATTGTTAGCTGATTTTGATGGTATCTAATAGCAACATTGTTCATCGATTTTCTTTAAACAAATAGCGTGTCTGAAACACGTCGGGATGATCTCGAAAGATCTTATAAATAGAGAGAGAGAGGGGTCCATTTTTATTTTGTTGATACTATTACTGGCACAGAAAAAACATATTTACAGTATCTATCGTTTATGTAATTAGAATTTGAACTTTATTTATGGACGCTTGCAAACAGTAAATATTATCAACATGACTTTCAAATTGAAGTTGTTTAGAATTGAGCACATGTTCCAACAAAATAATAACTGGAATGATCCCGCTCTCCAGTTACGATTTTGAACATCAACCCTCCCCCCACACACCTCTTTACAACGAAGTTTCACACACATCACTGTTCCTAAAAATACAATTCAATTCTGCATGTGCTCCACTATATATATAATAATGTTGTTTGTTTGTTTCAATGCTATACATTCAATAGTTTGTGTGTTACTGTCCATGAACGAAGCTCCTGATGTTGCTCTAATGAAAATTAGCTACTGTTAACAGCCAAACGGTAGGAAGCATCTAAAAGTTCCGGTTTTAATGTCTGTTCCAATGAAAGGAAAAACAGTCCCACTTTGTGTTTGGAATTTTGAAGTGGTCCTCCCGTAGCTGTATTTCCTGGACACCGATGGTCTCAAATATCTTAACGCAATTTTGTATTATGTTCCTTATTCCATGTTTTGCTCCAAGTACATCTATTACTTTCCATATTATGGGCAAAGCACGGGCTTCCTGAATCACACTACAAATATCGGGTTATCCCGTAATTAATGCAGTACGCGCGAGGACCACTGCAATGACGCCTCTGACGAGCGAATAGTGAGGTAGACGGCACGTGCCATAGTTGAGTCATATAGGGCACTTCATTGTGGAGAAGAAGAATTGTCTACTCCCACGTTTTGGAAGTGTGCCTTGTGTTTGATCATGGCAGTGTCGGAGTACCACATACGGCATGGCATGCTATATGAATTTCACCAGGAACACCAACCAGCGCAGCGGCACGAAACGTCAATACCGTATATGGTCAGGGTTCTGTGGATGTGCTAAAGTGACAGAGGTTGTTCCAGAGGTTTAGGTCTAGGAACACCAGCCTCACCGATAAGCCACGAGAAGGGAAAACAGTGCGACTGGCCAACGATGCCCTACGAACAGCGGGGAGCCAAATCAAATGCAAACTGTTGAAGAACTGGCCAGCGAACTTCATGTCACCCATTGCCTATTCAACCGTTCATCGTCATCTGCAGGACTTTGGGTACGTGTCAAAACTCGGAAAAGGGGTACCCAATGCGTTAATGCCTCAACAGAAGCACCAGAGTTGACTTCTGCAGTTCCCTGCTCACCCGTCACAGACATGAGCCATTTCTGGATAGAATGGTGACAGGGTATGAAAAGTGGGTGCCTAAAGGGGGGCAGAGGAACTGTGTCAAAATAAGAGCTCCGCCCCTGCAAAGTGATGTTGAGTGTTTGGTGGGATAAGCCACTTTGAGCTCTTGCCACGTAACCAGACAAAAAATGCAGATGTCTACTGTCAGCAGTTTTAACGCCTACGGACTGCATTGTTGGGGAAACGTCCTGCTCTGGTTAATCGCAAGGGTGTGCTCATCCACGGTGATAACACGCTCACGCACAGCAAGAAGGGCTTGTGCTAAGATCAAGGAATGTGGCTGGGAGAAACTCCCCCACCCGGCGTTTTCACCAGATCTTGCACCAACAGACTATGTCTTTTTCGAAGCCTACAAAACCACCTTTCCGGGAAAACACTGCAGAGGAGGAGGACGTGCGACGAACAGTAACCCAGTTCTTTGCCTTCAAAACCGGTGACTTCTTAAAGCGGGGGATTCAACAACTGGTTGACAGGTGGAAAAGTGTTGTGGAGTCCGATGGAGACTATTTTCGTGACTAACGGTAGTGTTCCAGGTAAGTTATCGTTCTTTTCCTCACGGTGCAAAAATACGACATTACTTATGGGATAACCTGATAGTAATAAGCTATGAAATATGGAGATACCTAAGTCAAGAATTACATATATTTCAGTTGAAATATGGAACAGTATTGTAGAATGGAAACTTGGACAATTGGGTTCAACAGCAAGACTAGACACCTCTTATTACATAAAATTACTAGCTGATACAAGTAAAGTTAAAAAGAAATAAGAAGTAACTTTCCTTCACGTGGAAGAGTCATTATATAAGAACAGTGATTACCCTGCAAATTACCCTTGAAACTATATTATTATAATATAGTTTCAAGTGCACACAAGTTCCCATCGTAAGGGGCACACCAACGAATAACAAACCATACAGCGTCAAGTGTGAATGGAATAAGAAACAACTAACGAAGTAAATAAATAAATAATGAGAACAATAATAAGAGGAAGAGTTCTGCATGTTATAGAAGAAAAGTAGTGCGACTGATGGGATCGAATTTTAGACTTTTAAACTGTTTTAGCGTTGCCAGGTCGTACATTGACGAATATGTGAAAGAAATCACTACACTGAAAAATCTCGATAATAACAAATTGGTAACTTATCCATGAAAACGCGAAAGAAATGATAAATTCATATAAAAAAAAAACTAATTATTGAATAATTTTCTGAACTAACTGCAATTTCCGAAGCCAAATAAGAACCATTTGAACGTGGTCTGTACGTGCTAAGGAGAAAGTTTTTCCAAACATTCGATTTTCATAGGATGGCATGACCTAATTGCTGATGTATGTAAACCATGCTGGCTGTCGGATTTCTGAAGCCAGTAAATTGAAATTTATTGTCTTTATGTAAATTAGGAGGTCTAGACGATTAAGTTAACCGGAACTTTCCAATTCATGGGTGAATCTTAACCTTGAATGAAAAGAATTTAAGCCTATAAGTCTGGGGGTTTCCAACCTGCGGCCCGCGATTTCGACTGGCCCCGAAACAAATCCGAAATTATAGTTACTATTCTACATTGGACTTTAAAACGCAAGAAGTAATTTGGTTATTACATTGAAATATTCAACAGAGCGCAGATAATTATTTAATCTCTTGTTGCTAACAGAAAAGGTCAATATATTAAACTATATTAACTTTTGAGTTGATCTCTTTTCCTGCTCTGCCAGTTCGGCCCGCTGACAAAAAAAGGCTGAAGACCACTGCTGTCAGTAGTAAGTAACACTTCCAATACCAGTGCTCTTGGTGATTTTTTTTCAAGCTAAATCAGGGTTTCTCAACGTGGGGGTCGCCAGGGGTGTGTGAATTAACTTGCCTTCTGAAGGCTTCAACATACACAAAGTGAAATGAAACCGCTCATCAACAAGAGAAGTAATTTTGGGGATCGCCGGCCAGAAGACACAGTGAAAGAGGGTCGCGGCATGAACAAGGTTGAGAAACGCTGAGCTATATAAATTAATGCATATTTTGAAATTATTTAAAGCCTTTAGGCAACTATGGCTCAGGCCGTATGGATGATAATGGGATGAATTGGTGGAATGAAGAAAGTGGGAGGAAACGGGAGCACCCCGAGAAAGCCCACACACACACAGTGTTTGTTCACAACAAAGCCCACATGGCATGAGCAGGGGATAGATCCGACGACCCCTAGTACCAGAGGTGAGCGCTCTACCAACTGAGCCACCGCGGCCCCTAACACGCATATCCTTAACACAAGTGAGGTATGCAATCTTTGTTCACACCCACGACGACAAAAACACGGAACTTCGAAAAATAAAATTAACTTAAAAAACACCAGTATCACAACAATAAAGAATACAGCATGTAGCTTCACATTTAACGTGTAATGAAGTCTTACATTAATAACTAATCTGACACGTATATACACGGCCTGGGCCACAGTTCCCTAAGGACCTTAAATAAAATTCAATCGTATATTACAATCACCCGAGTGTCTGAAGGGAATACTGACCTCCGACAGCATTCGATTATTCTTTCCTCCGCTGGCAGCCTTATTCTTCTTGGTACCTGATTCATCTTCACTTGAGAGATAACCGCAGTACTCAAAGAGCTCAGCCATCAACATATTTAACTCCTTTTTGGACACCTTCACGGCTCGATCTGCTCTCAGCTCCTCCTTATCCACTAGAATCAAATCCTTAGGAATGAAAAACATCTTCCCTCCTATGCAATTTCAATATTTATTATTTCTACATAAACCTAACTAACAAATGTATTTAGTACATGTAGAAAGCAGTAATGGTGGAAAATGTTATGCGGGTAAGTAAAGCTATTAAAATTTAAGGTGGCTGACCAGTCTAAAAGCTTAAGGGTGTTGAGCAGTACGTAAGGTAACTCGTTGCTTTGGTAGTAAGAGGGAGAAGAGTGTTAGGTAGCACTAATGGTTGATATATGAAACAGACATCATAAAAAAAAAGTTTTCAAAGGATGAAGCGTTTTCTTGATAGAGGTATGTCCTCTATAGAACAATATAGAATAAATTGATGATGGACATTATGTCTGAATGTTCTATGGTTACACTGTAGTATACAATGTCGGATATTAGGATGTGTTGTGATTTCTACGTTTATGAAGATATGTGATTAAAAGGTCTGCTGATAATACGTATTGTCTTCTGGTTCCTAATTAGATATCAAATAGAAAGTGCAATAAATGAAGTTATTATTGTGATGTGTATCGTCTAATGTATTTATTAAAATTCGCTTTGCTTCGCTGGGGCCGCTGCCCCAACCAGAATCTCTCTATGGGTACTGCACCGCCATGGTGTCCATCTGCATCCTCCCACGAAGGGGAGGGGGGGGGGGGGGCTGCGCCCCCAAAGGAGAGGTTTGTCCTATTTATTGTAACCTACTCTTGGGCATACACCTTCATACAAAATTATGTTTCTCTACCTTCAGTGGTTTGAAAAATGGGTTTTTCGGCGGCCATTTTCGACTCAAGTTGACGACTTTTAGATCGTTTTCTTATATTGTCGTGAACTACTTGTGATGGTACATGTTCACGTAAAATTTCATTTATCAAGCTGAAACGGTGTGGGAAATGGGTTTTTGGGCGGCCATTTTGAATCCAAGATGGAGACTTTTCCAAAATGTTGCAATATTTTCTTAAACTACTCGTCATAATACACCTTTATGCCAAATTTAATATCTCTAGTTCAAAGGGTGTGGAAAATTGATTTTTGTGTCCGCCATTTTGCATCCAAGATGGCGTCTTTGGATACATTATGTAACATTTTCGTAGCCTACAAGTGTTAGTATATCTACGCACCAAAATTCATTCTAATAACCCCAGCGGTTTAGGCTGTGTATTCTATACAATAGATTTGGCGGCCATTTTGAATCCAAGATGGCGACTATTTCAAAATGTCGGATTTCTCCCTTTACCTACTCATGGTCCTACACCTTCATACCACATTTGGTGTTTTTAGCTTCAGTAGTTTGGCCTGTGAATTTATATGGATGAGTCAGTCAGTCAGCCAGTCAGTGACTATATAAATAAGAGATTAGCTACTTGCAAGATAAAAGAACCTAGTTCTCATATGTAGGCATTGATATAGAATGCAAAAAATATATGTTACGAAGCAATACATCTCTACGATTGATTATATAATTACTTTGGATTCGTTGTTGATCACCCTAACAAAGTTCGCGCAGTTAAAAGGAAGAACTTGTGGGATGATCGAAAAGATGGTGACTTCAGAATCAATTCATTTAAGAAATGGAGGTATGATCGAAGAATAACAGCTTTCTGACAAGGTTGATTATACTTTAATACCAAAAAGAAACTAAAGTGTAACCGTTTCGGAAGTATACCCCTTCCTTCTTCAGACTGCACGCTACAACTGAACACAGAAACTTATTCAAGCAAAAAAGAAAGCAGATCGCATTTTACTTCTTTTTTGCTTGAGTAATTTTCTGTGTTCAGTTGTAGCGTGCAGTCTGAAGAAGGAAGGGGTATA
>JAGDQP010030260.1:0-22737 GCA_022664845.1 Lepisma saccharinum | reverse complement strand
AGCCGTAAATGCCCACACTTCTCCGTCTTCGTTCTGAGGAGCCAACGAGGCTGCCGGGTACTACCCTCATCACCCTTGTCAGCAAGCTGGAAATCGAGGCGAAGTCCAATGACTTGGCGTCGAAATCACTTGTACTCCCGACTGATGGATACTTGGGACACCCACTCCCCCGAGTGTTGGCGAGACCAAAGGTCCGAAGAGCTCCCCAATGGCGCACTTCCCAGTCTTAACGAGCTAGACCATCCAAGAATCTGCTGTCAAGAACTAGGCGCTATCCAATGGTTCCGCCCCCTTTCCCCTGAGCCCAGGGGCCATCGTCAATGCAAATACATCCTGTCACATCCTTGGTCTTTGCGCGGAGGAGCAACTCACAGCACAAGAGGAGATGAAATAATGAGTCATCAATGGATGAAAAATGGGGTGAATGTAAATGAAATCCTCTCGGCTGGTCCTCCTTTCAGGCAGCGTAGATGGTTAGCTGCGAGGGCTGATTGCAGCCAGCAAAAGCCAGCTGGACGATGGGGTCGCCAATTCCCTACGCCGTATACGAGCAGCGATGGTCTGCTGCTCGGGCTATGTGATGATGCATCACGTTGCGGCCCGTAGGCCTGCGATGAGGTCGCCAATCCCCTACGCTAGTGGGAAGTAAAAATTCTCAATAGAGAAGCACTTTGGCCCTGCTATTGGACTTCCCATAGGCAGCAACGATCTTAGGAGCTGCCAGGGCTGATTGCAGCCAGTAAAACTGACTGGGCGATGGGGGCGCCACTTCCCGACGCCGGGTACTAACATTAGAGGAACGCTAATGAGTTTCAGTCTAATTTCCTCTCTTCTTTCTTTCCAGAAATGACGTCACCCGAAATCCAACTTTATTTTACTTCACCTCTCATTCTTTGTTTTATAATCTCAGCCATTATTATTTTCTTGCTTATACTTTATTATATTTTTCGATATTTCAAAGCTCAACCAATTTCAATTATTTCTCATACACTCCTCTTCTCAACTCTTTCAATTTACAAATTCAGTCAATTACTTTCATTCAACAACTTTCCATTACTGAGATTCCTACTAAGGAAACAATCCCAGATTTCACCACTTCACTCCTCTTTTTGAACTTTTTTCCAAGTTTTATCCCACTTCTTCTTCTTTGCATACATCAACAAACACCGGCATGGACAAGCAATGGATATCCTGTTCCTGTCATTTGGGCATCCCATGACCAGTGGATATCATGTTCCTGCCATTTGGACATTCAATGAACATCCAAACATCTTAGATCTGGACACCGCCTGGATTTCCTGTAGCTACCATCGAAACTTCTCCTGTCTTCCTTCATGGGCTCCCTCTAGATACGCCATGCCAACCGCCCTTGATAGTTATAACTTAAACGTAAGCCCTATTTCTTCTTCACTGGAGTTACTACCCATATCAATCTACATCGCAGTTCAACGTCTTCCCGTTCTTCATACCGACTACAACCACTGAAATTCATATAATTGTGTGTTAATTATTCTCACTTTGCTCAGATTTTTGTATTCTCCACAGCCCAGTCTCGTTTCGAATGTAAACCATCCTTCCGCAATCTAAAACGAATCCTACAGTTTTATTACTTTTGGTCAGTGAAAAATAAAAATTTCGCTATGAACATTTTTATTTTTTTGGAGGAGGGATATGTAACATGATAAAACTCATGTTTTCTACAGTAACAAAGGTTATATCAGTACATGGGTAGTGCCAACAAACTCAAATGCACACAAAATTAATGCACATCGAACATTCCACGACTAACTCAACTATAGCACAAAACTTGCTGAGATCAAATATCTTTCCACGTCTATTGAAAAAAGCTAACGTAACGTCATGATAGAGAGACCTCTTGAACAGAGTGGGACTGAAGAAAAATCACTTTTAAAAGTACTCTCGTGGTGCGAACAACTATACGCACCATATACAATCTACTAGTATATTACTCTACTACTACTCAGGACTCAACCGGTTAGCTCGAAAGGTGTAAGTGGAAACCTTAGAAGTCTTAATCCTACAAAGCTTAGGATTTTCTTAGGGCGGCTACTCACGCGCGCGATTGCTGAGTGCGTTAATCGATTTTCTTACGAAGAGTTTTCATATCCACAATTGCCGCCTGCGTTCCATGAGACTTTTACGAGATCGACATTTTACTGACTTAGCAACTTAAATTATTATAAAATTCATGATCTATTATGCTTAACGATAATAATACCATAAATAATCACTGATCAATACGGAACTCATTTTTTGTCAATACAGTGTATATTCTATGCAATGATCAATAGTATCGATATGTTAAATAATCAATGATCAAACTGTTAAGTTTTTCAGACATTTGGTGTATATATTAGCTTCAGCGCCATATATTTTCAATGTTTATAGTTTAATCCAGCAGTTACCTCTACTTTAATATGATAATTACAATCTTCAGGTAAGTGTAATGAACATCATATAGTGATAACTCATTCAATATGTATGAGGTTATGGCTTTGAATTAAAATGAATTCGATAAAAATTTGAAGAAATATACGATACATATGCAGAAAATCTGAATCAAGATTACCGGCAACAGAACTCGAATCTGCACGCCATTCCAAGTGTTGCTCGATGTCTAGAATACAACTGTTTAGATCAAACTGGTTGTGAATAGTCTTCTTGGTGAGACAAAAATAGCTAAGATCTGGGGAATCTTCCACCTCTTCCTTCGTCCTTGTGAAGTTTAAAGTAAAGAAAAAACAACCATTTGTCTCCTTCCCCTATCCCACCAATCTATAAGTTGTGTAATTAATTAACTTCTGTAGTAGTATGTTGAAATATAAGAGGAAATGACCCTCATTAACCCCCGAAATTGGAGTTTTTAAGCATTAACTTGACTATTTTGACACTTTGTCACATTTAAAAAAGTAACGTATGGCCTTGGAAGCACTGTGCTGCTATTAAAACAATCTTTTACGGCGTTAAGAGAGGGGGAGAGCTGTATCACTATCGGAACAGGAAATGATTGCGTGTCAGGAAGTGTGTCATCTTAGAGTTGTGGGAGGATACAATGGTGTGTCTCACCAGACGTTTGTTACTATGTTATAAATCGCGCCATCTGTTGATGTTTTCGCACACGCTAGCTACCTCCTTTAATCTTCGGAGTGTCTGTCAGGACATGAGGAATTAAATACGCTAAAACCTTGTGCTTTGAAGAGAGATGCCAGAAGCTGAGGCAAGAAAAACATGCTTCTCATATAATCTTTTGTTGAATAATGATATGGGAGAGGACATTAGCTCGAATCAGGGATAGACACAAACCACTCCAACTTTATATAGGAGGTTTTATACGAGATATGAAAGATCTTTTGTTACTTAGAGTAAATATCTTAAAATTTTACCTGTTAGTTATACAAATTTTATAACTAAATATATCTATTGATATGTTTTTCTATCGATAGTTATTTTGCTATTTCTAGATATATGAATATATTTATCTGAACATGAGAGATATCATTTCGAACATATTTTATATCATGAGATGCTGAAACATGTGTAATTTGGACACCGTGAGATGACAAAATAGGTGTACTTTGGTATCGAAATGTATAAATCAAGGCAGTAAGTAATGTTTGCCATGTGTTCAAGCCGATTGTAAGCAAAACCTAACCTAATATAATGCTCCTGTGGTGCAAGCAATAGGTAATTCAAGAGTCGGCATGTTTCTTAAGCTCTATTTGTGTACACGAATGAGATGGTATCACGTAAGAGAACAAAAAATGTGGACACTTAACGCTCCAAAATCGTAATCAAAGTGCCTAAAGAATTCTATTTTGTGTGTTTAAGCCGTTTATGTCCTATTATTGAATGTTTATTGCTCCGCATGGCATGCAAAAAAGTATTGGGACGTATTCCGACGCTGCTTTTAAGTGTAATTTACGTTAATATCGAGTGTTTGTTGCTTCAGATGGCATACGAAAAGTGTATAAGAAGCCTTTAGATCCTCTATTTGTGAAGGTGAACGTGATGATATTTCGTAAGACAAAAAAATGTCTCAGATGTGCAAAAGAAGTATGCAACTTCCGCATTAAGCTATTTTAGCAGAAAAGAACTCTATGGAAACAGGAAACGGACTGATTTGGCATCAAACTCACATTTCTAAGATATGTATTTAGCTATAGCTAACACGAAAGATCTTTTAACATGTAATTAAAGTAGAAATTAGTCTTTGCATTTTATTTTATAATGATGTTATCGTGAAAATGACAAATTTGAGCGCAATTTATTACGAACATGTGTCATATTTGGTTGTACTGAATGCGAAAGATACATTTTAGCAGGTATTTTATAAAGAAATCAAATGTTTGAGGTCTCATGTAAAGTTCAAAACACAAGAATAACATCGTATTGAAGATTAGTTAATACAAAACAAGCACTTGGACATGAAAGTGATTGTATAAAGATGCGGGATTGCTTGAATTTGACCAGCTGGAATGAAATTTGTCAATATCTAACATTGGAATACTTATTTAAAGTGTCTTGAACACGAATATTAAGCAAACAACTTGTATTTTCATGAAAATTATGGCAGTAAGATAGTCATGGCTTAGATTTTGTTGGCACGGAACTGTTCAGAAGGGAATTTAGACATTATTTTTGGAAAATTTGCTCATAGAACTGCATGTAAACTTGGGAAATGAATCTACGTGAATTAAAGGTCTGTATATTTTTACTGTTTTTTACAGGGAAGGAGCTTCTTGTATTAAATAAATAACGAGAAAACTGTCATTTAAGTCCTTGTAACACGTATTTTAAGGAGAAAAGAACTGATTTACGTAAACCAGACTGGTTCAAAAGACATGAACAATATATAGACTGAAAACTGATATTTGAAATACCCTGAACATGATTTTTAAGCAGAATCTAGTGTTTGAATTGTAATTTCATGAGTATGTAGCGAATTTGATAACTAGTTTTGGTAGAAAGACTGTCTGGATAAGAAGACGAACAATATTTGAAGTACGCAGAACAGACATTTCAAGTACTTTGAATGAAACGTAAGCTAGAAAGGAAAAAACTGCTTGATAGCCCATTTACTCATAAGGAGAAAGCTGACAAAAATGTGGTCTATAGGACCGCTTGTTGCTTCGATTGAACTGTTTTATACCCCGTAATTACAGTGTAGATTTCGTTTATACAACATGGATTGACAAATCAGTACTAGCCTATCTTTCGTGAGGCTATCTATGTAAATATTCATGACTAAAATACTTTTATTTTTCCTACTAATTAATTAAACTAGATACAACTCGGTTTCGTTGTATTTATGTAGTTTTATGCACTTGTAAGAAAGAAGATAGACTTGCTACCGACGTATTGCTTTTCTTCAAAGGCAGCGTGGTATTTTTTTACTTACCTGACTTCAACGTTGGAATCTTTGGCACTTTCGCTAAACTATGTTTCCCTAACTTTACGGGGAACTGATGAGGCTTGTTGCCAGCTGCTGAAAGGACCGCATCCCACAGACACTGACTGTTGTTGAGGTCTTGAGATAACATACACATATACACGAGCAAACTACACACCGGAAGTTCATCCTTTGCTGAGCTTGCCACCGTATGTTTTCTTTTGAAAATAGGTTGAATATTAGAGAGGGGAGGGAGTGTGTGTTAAAATATCACTTATCCTCGGCCAAGGAAATACGTTCAACAGATGACATTGGTGAACAACCAGTGTTTCCATCTCACGGTCGAAAGTGCTTCCATCTTAGCATAATTTATTATTGTTTAACATTTGTAAAGTAATTCATGAACAACAACGCGGGTTGCAAAACTTCCTATATTTCCTATATTTTAATCGATCTCATGTAGTTTTATTATTTGACATGCTCATATATACAACATTTTTAGACTATATCTTAAGAGCCAAACTCGGTTACTAATACTGGTACGTTGGATACATCGTAAGAAACGAACTGTTCAAGGAGCATTGCACTTAATCCAAAGCCGAATTTCATGATTGATAATGTCAAGATATGCAAAACTTATACAAGTCTAGGCCACCAAAGCCGAATTTGGTGATTGATAATGTCAAGATATGCAAAACTTATTCAAGTCTAGGCCACCAAAGCCGAATTTTATGATTGATAATGTCAAGATACGCAAAACTTATACACTCGCGGGATGTTGGTGGTGTATAACCAGTAGGCTCCAGTAATATTTTAATACCTCCTTTAAACGACTTGTAGAGTTGAAAAAACGGCTATATAAACATACACATCCACCAGAGGCAAAGACACAATTTCAATTAAAAAGAATCTGATTGGTTGATGACGCCAATAAGTTGCCGAGATGATTCAATTGTGGGTTTGTCTGCTGCAGCTGAACCGGGGAACAATGGCTGTGAGTGTTCTTTTGCAGAGGTAGCCATCGACTGTGTGCTCGCAAGTCTTGAGGAGTGGACACCGTGTTTTAGTATAAATTGTGACTAGTGCTTTCACGATATTCCTTTCGACTCTGTCCATGAGTGTGTAGAATTAAGCAAGGAAAAGATTCTACTTTGTATGGTAGACGTATTAATAACTCCCTTGTTGTGAACAAATATGTCAGAAATTTACTGAATCCCACATTGAATCTATTGATCTGTCACATAAATTTCTCACTACTTACAACAAGATGATGATAGACTCGAAACCTAGAGATAGAATCCGGTTAACCTTGTGGGTGAAAGATACATGCATCCATGGACCGGCTGTATCCAAGATTGTCACTCTTTTTAAGTTTGAATACACAATTTGACTGGTGTTTGTATAGGAATGGAAGAAAACGATTTGTAGTAACAAGGAACTTTTATTTGTGCATAAGAAAAATATATACAGACTCAAACATTTGCAGGTGATACAAAAATACTGTGATTACAGAGTCGGTACAAACAATTGAACAGTGATGCTTTTCCAGATAAGTGATACACTGCTGAAACAAAGTCAACTGCTATATAATATTGTGATTGGAGACAACTAATACGAAACTGTGATGCATAAAGACAAATTATACAAAATATTTTTTTCCTGTACAATGAAAAGGGTTTTGGTTTGTTACGTTCCCACAAAAAGAATTTGCTATCTACAGAGAAGTTTGACTTCATACTCTCGTGAGTTAGGGTTCGTTTATACGAATTACTGGATACTGTGGGTATAGAGCGTTTCATTTATTGCGAACCAATCTCAGTTGTATACGCGCAGGAAAAGATGAGCCATTATTGTTAAGTATTTGGAATTACCTCGGTGAACTGACTCACGAAATAGAAAACGGTTGCGAGGTGCAAAGCTTCATTGTTGTAATTCCAAAGATTATTGTTTTCCTAAGAAAAATCTACGTACTGGTGAAGTGAAGTAGGCTTGAAAAGTTCGTGGCATAACTAAATTATCGAGAGAAAAAGGATATAACTTATGATCACTATTACAATTTAGCCACTGTCACGTATAATAGTCGTCAAACTTTTGGTCTCAATAACACCTTGCGCAAACCAGGATACAAAGTCGTTTGGAAAGGACTGTGAAAAACACACCGAATGGTGAATAATAAGCGGAGGAAGCTTAATCCTTCGAACAAAGAAGATTATTCTACGCTTCCCTACGGATATTGCAGTGAATAATTTTCGTATATGTTACAAGGTGTATAGTTGTGAACCAAAGTTTAGTAAATCAAAATTGAAAAACTTTCTCTGAAAACTAAACCTCTTTGTTACGAAAAATTTTGTGAAACAAAAACTATTCTTTTGTTAGAAAAACTTATGTAAAAAACTAAAATCTTTTTGGTTACGAAAACTTTTCATGAAAACTAAAATGGAAATAGGTTTTTTCGAAAAAAAATTCTTACGAAAACGTTTAGGTGAAAGTGAAAACTATTTTTTGTTACGAAAACTTTTTGTGAAACAAAAACTTTTTTCTGTGAAACTGAAACAAAAGAAAATATTTTCTTTGTAAAGGGCAAGTTGTTTTTCTGAGAACGTAACAATCGAGACAAATCCTTTTCTAATTTTTATTTAATAGTTCTGTAAAATATTTTCTTGCAGGGTAAAGTTATTAAAAGTGTTTGAAATAAAATGCAAATCAGAACACTTTTTAACATTTTATTATAACACCCTTTTCATTGTACGGGAAAATATTTAATATGATTTCTCTTTAGGTATCACTGTTTTGTATTAGTTGCCTCTAATCACAATATTTTATACCAGTTGACTTCTTTATTTCAGCACTTGTCTGGAAAAGCATCACTGTTCAATTGTTTGTACCAACTATGTAATCACAATATTTTTGTATCACTTGCAAATGTTCGAGTCTGTATATAACTTACTTTTGCACAAATAAAAGTTTCTTGTTACTACAAATCGTTTTGTTTTATTCCTATACAAACACCAATCAAAGTGTATATCCAAACTTAGAAAGAGTGACAATCTTGGGTACTGTCGGTCCATGGATGCAGTGTATCTTTCACCCACAAGAGTAACCGGATTCTGTCTCTAGGTTTCGGGTCTGTTACCATCTTGTTGTAAGTAGTGAGAAATTTATGTGACATCAATAGAATCAATGTGGGATTCAGTAAATTTCTGATATATTTGTTCACAACCCAAGGGAGTTGTTAATACGTGTACAATACGAAGTAGAATCTTTTCCTTCTTTAATTCTACACACTCATGGTCAGAGTTAAATAGAATATCGTGAAAGTGCTGGTCACAATTTATACTAAAACACTGTGTCCACTCCTCAAGACTTGCGAGCACACAGTCGAGGGCTACCTCTGCAAAAGAACACTGACAGCTAGCCACTGTTCCCTGGTGCACCTGCTCCAAACTAACTCAGAATTTAATCATCTCCGCAATATATTAGCTTCATCAACCAATCAAATTGTTTTTAAATCAAATGACGTCATTATGTTTGGTGGGTGTTTGGTTGCTTAGTCGTTGTTACAACTCGACAAAATGTTTAAAGGAAGTATTGAAACATAACTGGAGCCTACTGGTTATGCAGCCCCCAACATCCCGCGAGTGCATTATAGGTGGCCTAGACTTGTAAAAGCTTTGCATAACTTTCCTCGCACTAAAAAAATCAAATTTGGCTTTGGATCCTTTAGATCTAGTCCAATACTCGTTGAACAGTTCGTATCCTATGAAGAATCCAACGTAGCAGTATTAGTAACCGAGTTTGGCTGTGGAGATGTAGTCTAAAAATGGTGTATATATGACAATATCCATTAACAATAAAACTAGGTGGCATAATTTATTAAAATATACTAATGTTGGCTACAGTTAAAAGTTTGCAAACCGCGTTGTCGTTCATGAATTACTCTACAACTGTTAAACAATATTTTATTAAATTATTCTATATGGAAATCTTGTCGACCGTGAGATGGAAATACTGGTTGTTCACCAATGTCAGCAATTGATGGTATTTCATTGGCCGAGGATAAGTGATATTTTTAACAGTCTCTTCCTCCCCTCTCTACTACTCAAGCTATTTTCAAAAGAAAACATATGGTGGCAAGCTCTGGCGAAGCATGAACTTCCAATATGTAGTGGCAGCTTGTTCGTGTATGTGTGTCTGTTATCTCAAGGGCCTCAACAACAGTCAGCAACTGCGGGAAGGGATCTTTTCAGCAGCCGGCAACCAGACTCACCAGTTTCCCTTAAAGTTAGGGAAACAGTTTAGCCATAGTGCCAAGGATTCTAGCATTGAAGTCAGGTAAGTAAATAAACACCATGCTGCCTTTGAAGAAAAGCAATACGTCGATAGCAACTCTTTCTTTCATACAAGTACTTGTACTGTATAAATACAACGAAACAGAGTTGTATCTAATTTAATTCATAAATAGAACAAATAAAAGCAATTAAGTAATGAATAATATCTAGATGGCCTAAGGAAGCCAGTACTGATTTGTCCATCCATGTTGTATAAACGAAATCTACACTGTAATTACGGGGTTCAAAACAGTACAATCGAAATAACAAGCGGTTCTATAGACCACATTTTGTCAGTTTTCTCCTCGTGAATAAATGGGCTTTCAAGCAGTCTTTTCCCAGTAAAATCTGCCCTTTCTACCTTTCGTTTCATTCAAAGTTCTGGAAATATGTGTTCTGCGTACTTCAAATATTGCTTGTCTTAATATTCAGTCTTTCTACCGAAACTAGTTATCAAAATCGTTACATACTCATGAAATTACAATTCAAACACTAGATTCTGCTTAAAAATCATGTTCAGGGTATTTCAAATATCAGTTTTCAGTCTATATATTGTTCATGTCTTTTGAACCAGTCTGGTTTACGTAAATCAGTTCTTTTCTCCTTAAAATACGTGTTACAAGGACTTAAATGACAGTTTTCTCGTTATTTATTTAATACAAGAAGCTCCTTCCCTGTAAAAAACAGTAAAAATATACAGACCTTTAATTCACGTAGATTCATTTCCCAAGTTTACATGCAGTTCTATGAGCAAATTTTCCAAAACTAATGTCTAAATTCCATTTTGAACAGTTCTGTGCCAACAAAATCTAAGCCATGACTATCTTACTGCCATAATTTTCATGAAAATACAAGTTATTTGCTTAATATTAGTGTTCAAGACACTTTAAATACGTATTTAAATGTTAGATATTAACAAAATCTCATTCCAGCTGGTCAAATTCAAGCAATCTTGCATCTTTGTAGCATCACTTTCATGTCCAAGTACTTCTTTTGTATTAACTAATCTTCAATACGGTGTTATTCTTGTGTTTTGAGCTTTACATGAGACCTCGAACACTAGATTTTTACATAAACTACGAGCTAAATATGACACATGTTAGTAATACATTGCGCTTAAATTTGTCCTTTCCACGATAAAATCGTTATAAAATATGCATAGACTAGTTTCCACTTGAATTACATGTTTAAATGTCTGTCGTGTTAGCTATAGCTAAATACATGTTTTAGAAGTGTGAGTTTGATGCCAAATCAGTCCGTTTCCTGTTTCCATAGAGTTCTGTTTTGCTGAAAACAGCTTAAAACGGAAGTTACATACTTCTTTGGAAATATGAAACATTTTTTGTCTTCTTACGAAATATCATCTCGTTCGTCTACACAAATAGAGGATCTATAGGCGTCTTATATACTTTTCGTATGCCATCCGAAGTAACGAACACTCGATATTAAGGTAAATTACGCTTAAAAGCAGCGTCGGAATACGTCCCAATACTTTTTTGCATGCCATGCGGAGCAATAAACATTCAATAATAGGACATAAACGGCTTAAACACACAAAATAGAATTCTTTAGGCACTTTGATTACGATTTTGGAGCGTTAAGTGTCCACATTTTTTGTTCTCTTACGTGATACCATCTCGTTCGTGTACACAAATAGAGCTTAAGAAACATGCCGACTCTTGAATTACGTATTGCTTGCACCACAGGAGCATTATATTAGGTTAGGTTTTGCTTACAATGGGGTTGAACACATGACAAACATTTCTTACTCCCTTGATTTACACATTTCGATACCAAATTACACCTATTTTGTCATCTCACGTTGTCCAATTACACATGTTTCAGCCTCTCACGAGATAAAATATGTTCGAAATGTTATCAGTTATGTACAGATAAATATATTCATATATCTAGAAATAGCAAAATAACTATCGATAGATAAAACATATTAAGATATAATAAATAAATAGTAAATCACAGCCATATTCAATCCACTAGTGGATGAGGCCTCTCCCCGAAGGGAGGAGTTGGTCTACTGCTCCCACGCTGACCAGACGGGTTGGGAGAGGAGAGCCGAAGCTCTCACTGTGATCGCCACTGTCTTTTATTCACAGCAGCTCCCCAATTGTCCTCACGATGCTGGGTCAACACCGAAATTTTTTAGCCCCCACCGGGAATTGAACCCGGGACCGCTCGCACTGAAGTCGAGCGCGCTACCGACTAGGCTACGCAGGAGCTCATATCAAGATATATCAAGATATATGTTTAGTTATATAATTTGTATATCTAACGATAGGTAAAATGGTAAGATATTTACTCTAAGTAAGAAAAAAATCTCATTTATATGTCGTATAAAACCTCCTTTATAAAGTTGGAGTTGTCTGTGTCTATCCCTGATTCGAGCTAATGTCCTCGCCCATATAATTATTCAACAAACACTTGACGGAAAACCTTGTCGTTCTTACCTTGGCTTCTGGCATCTCTCTTCAAAACACAAGGTTTTTGCGCATTCAGTTCCTAATGTCCTGATAAACACTGCGTAGATTTAAGTAGGAAGCCAGCCTGTAAGAATACATTAACAGAAGGCCCGATCTATTACGTAGAAAAAATTTAACTTCTGGTCAGACACACCACTGTCTCACCCACAACTCTAAGATGGCAAACTTCGTGACACGCAAACACTTCCTGTTCGCACAGTGATACAGCCCTCTCTCTCCCTGTCTTAACGGGTTAAAAGATTGTGTTTTAATGGCAATACAGTGCTTCAAAGGCCATAGGTTACTTTTTTAAATGTGACAAAGTGTCAAAATAGTCAAGTTAATGCCTAAAAACTTCAATTTCGGGGGTTAATCGGGGCAATTTCCTCTCACATTTCAACATACTACTACAGATGTTAATTAATTATACAACTTATAGATTGAAGGCAAAGGGGAAATAGACAAATTGTTGTTCTTTCTTTTCTTTAAAATTCACAAGGACGATGGGAAGGGCTGGAAAATTCTCCAGATCTTAGCTATTTTTGTCTCGCCAAGAAGAGTATTCACAACTGGTATAATTCAAACAGTTGGATTCTAGACATCGAGCAACACTTGGAAAGGCGTGCAGATTCGAGTTCTTTTGCCGGTCATCTTGATTCAGTTTTTCTGCATATGTATGTATCGTATATTTTCTTCAAATTCTTATCGAATTCATTTTAATTCAAAGCCATAACCTCACACATATTGAATGAGTTATCACTATATGATATTCATGAATTAATGGACACTTACCTGAAGATTGTAATTATCATATTAAATTAGAGGCAATTGCTGGATTAAACTATAAAAATGAAAAATATAAGGCGCTGTACCTAATGTATACACTAAATGTCGGGAAAACTTGTTAACAGTTTGATCATTGATTATTTAACATATTGATACTATTGACCTTTGTAAAGAATATACACTGTATGGACAAAACAGTGGATACCATCTTGATAAGTGATTATTTATCATATTATTACCATTAAACATAAACATTAATCACGGTTATTATTATTATTTCAGGTGCTAAATCAGTAAAATATCGATCTCAGGAAAGTTTCATGAATCGCTGGCGGTAATTGTGGATATGAAAACTCACCGTATGTAAATCGGTTAACGCACGCAGCAGTCGCGCGCGTGTAGCCGTCCTAAAAAACATAATATTGTAGGATTAAGACTACTAACCTTCCCTCAAGTTACTCCTGAAAGAAATTTAGAAACAATTTTCGAGCCTTCACAATATTTTAACAGCTTCTTGTTTAAGTTAGTTCAGTTTGTTATGTTGTATTGAATTAATTTCAAAAGTCTCTACCAATTTTATTTTATAACTGCGCTTTTCCAAATCTATGTTACAGATCAATATTTTGCACTAACCCGACCGACTATTCCTAAGGCTGAGGTCCTCCGATTCCTATGCAAAGCATTCGTATTACTCTATACATCTTGGGACGTACAGGTTCCAATACTCCATCTCAATTCGTGCCACCAATGGTTGAGAAAATGTGGAGCGTTACTTCAAATTCCCGATGCTCCGTTCGCGGCGTGTGCGCGTCCAACAGGGTATACTTTACCTTTCTTTTTAAAGTTTTTATTAAGCCTAACGTGTATTGCGGTCAACAACTACAACAGAGAAGCGATAAGAATAGTATCACATTTTCTGTTCAAAATAGCCTTCGATTGCCAAATTTTAGATTCAGAATTGTCAATGCTAATATATTGCCGTATCCGCAGCAATACGGTATTGCACGTATGACCAATGGAGCCTTTAGGTACTTGCCGAGACGTGATAATGCTTTATCCATTATTTGCCGAATTTGATGTTAAGCCAATTACGTACAAAAGAGTAACTGATCAATATTTAACAGAGATAACTGTTAACTTCTACAGGTTGCGGCATTTAACGTTACCCATTCTGGGTTGGGAGCGCCAGGGTTGAATTTGTTATAAATTACGGAGGACGATCCTAAAACTGGTGGTTGCTTGTATACCGGGTCCGCCAATAAGTGTATACACACTTTAATAGAGAATAGTTTGTGTATTATTATGAGTATGAAAACAATCTAAAGTGAAAAGTGAAGACACAAACATAGTTTCTTGGTGCAATTACAATAAGTGTTCAAACTGCCACCACCAGCCTGCAAACACTTTTAAGCACGATGCACTACATTCGTGGTGACATTTTCCATAGTAGCCACTGGGATTGCTGCACAGGCCATTTCAACTTCGTAGCGCAGTTCCCGTAGTGAGCCTCGTTTCCTACTTTACACTACGTTTTTAAGGGGAATTCTCACCATTGGAAGAGCGAATGGTTTCTTTCCCCTATCTAAAAGCATGTAAACTTTAGGACACAAAAAGTCAGAAAGTAATGAAGTTATTGACTTACAATTTTGCAAGCAAGCACCTGAGACCCATACAAAATGTATCATGTCTTCAATTTTCTTTTACATAAAGTAAGTTATATGTTTTTAATATACGTATATCATATATGTGGCAACATTGCTTATGGCAAAAAAGAATGTTTCTTTTATTTTGGTTTGGTTTTCTTTTTCTTCGCGGGGTCACTTTTGTCTCCACTCTCCAGACGTAAACAGAGGGTGGGCGAATGAGCTCGCCAGGCTTTCCGTCCAGATGTCAGATTCCTTCAGCGCCTGTGCATTGTCTAGCTAGCGAAGGACTTTGGTTGGAGACCTAAACTGCCGAGTGCAGATTACTGAACATCTTGGATTTATGACTGAGGGAAGCGCGAAAGCTCTTGGTATACAGCCTACAGTATCATCTTATCTTGGAGTTGATTATTATGTTGTCTGATTTTGTAGTGTAATTACAGTGTGGAAGTTTAAAAGAGGAAAAAGTTTACTATTATCGGCTTCCGAAGAAAAGGTCCAACCAAACTAAAAACCTTTATAATATTGGAAGAAAAGGAGAGGAGTTGAATGCAATAGATAACCAAATAAGGAAGACATTAATTCAAAGAATCTCTTTAATCATGCATGAATTTTCACACTGAAAATATTAAGTATAGCATTATTGAAAAAAAAATCACAACTATTGCAATTTACAGTATAGAAATCTTCGTAAAATCCAACTCAATTGTATTTGATTTATGGCCTTTAGGCACCATTGCATCAGCTAGTTCTTCGTGTTTTGGTTTCTTTACTCGTACATACTAAGTCCGCATTATAAGTACTAACTTAGGTGAGCTGACATCGAGTTACTTTTGGTGACCCGAACATATGTAGGTGACTCGGAGACCCAGTGACCCGGGCCGCAACTTGACCCCGTCTTGACCCGATTGACTCGGGACCCGGTCTCGACACCCACCCAGGACAGACACTATATCTAGCATGCGCGAGAAAAACAGTTTAAGTTAGAAACTAGCCAAAATGAGATAAGTTAAAATTTGAGATCTAGTCTTGTTTCTGTGGACTGAACCAATAAATATTGTAATTTGTGACTCAATGAGAAATGAGCTTATGTACCGGAACTTCACTTTGAGAGTTAAAAAAGAATGATTTTAAACTATTTAATACTTCAAATACATTTTTTCAAAATAGCATTTCCGAGGTGAGGTGTATTTGCACAACTACGGCAGTATTTTTGTACTTTCCCTGGATATGAGACTGTTTCGGTATGATGTTATTATTGTTATAAAGTTTTCGCCGTTTAATATTTTGTACTCTAGGGGGTAACACTCACTGTCCCGGGCACTCCTAATAGAAACATTGTTCAAACTTAACAGTGTATAATAAGGAAATAATTAAATTTCTGCTTTGCCCTCCGGGTCCCAGGCGTAGACACAATGACCCGGTCCAAAACTTAACCCGTGATCTAATTGATCCGTTTCAGCTCTGGTACTAACTATCTGAAAGCTTCAGATTAGGCCTACTTCAGCCGTAAATGAAGAAAGTACGTAAGTTATCCATGGGATTACAATATCACCTAGTTTACCCGGGTAACAGAAGATTTTCAGTCCTTGTTTTCCTCCTCAGGTCATTTCTTTTAAATCACTAAATTCACCCGATTTTCTCTATCTGGTATTTCCCGCACTCGCCTGTGGGTCAGTACATCTGAAATCATCCCGCTTGGCTGCTTGACCTGTTTCAAGAATGATATTTTTTTAAAATATTATAATTATTTACATATAAAATAATTGTGTGTAATAAGTTCCAAAAAGGGTATTGTTTTATTTTTTTCCCCACTTATTAATTAATGGCGACCAATTTTCTGTTGTACAGCATGCCAAAATTTGTGTTTGCAGATGTTTACGCAAGATGCAATATCTTTGGATATTCAAACAAAAATGATTGTTTCCTCAGTCTACTTGGTAAGTTTATAGTCGGGTAAAAATAAGCAAAATTTTAACTTAATCACAAATAAATTGCAATAGAAAGTCTGACAACTCTTTCTTTATGGAATAAATGTGCTCAAAACGACGGTATACAGTTTAACCAACGCCACTGTAGACATAAGTACCATCTTGGAAAATGGCCGCCATAAAGAAATAATCGGGTAAAAATAAGCGAAATTTTAAACGTGCAGCAAAAAATTACAGCAGACGGTCTAGCAACTACTTCTTTATGAAAAAAGTGTGCTAAGAACGATGGAATAAAATTTACCAACGCCATTGTACCACCATGTTGGAAAATGGCTCCCATAAAGCAATTGTTGGGTAAAAATATTCGAAATTTTAACCAAACATGAAGTCTGACAACTGTTTCTTTATGAGAAAAGGGTGATACGAACGATATAATAAAGTGTACCAACGCAACTGCAGATACACTGCAAGGGTCCATATTGTAGGTACCATCCGGCATTTACTTGATATGACTGAGGAAAAACGCCGTGAAAACCTAAGTCTGAATTGTTTACCGAGTAGTAGAAAGGCCATTGAATGGTTAATCAGCAAACGGGAATAATTTAGTTTTCGGTGGAAATCATATCCTGTGAATTTACCCATACAGTATGAATTCAGGTTGACAAACAAACCGAACGGCCGTAGTTGATTTCGTTTTAGGGAGGACTTCGGTTCAATCGCAGCAGTCAAACTTCTTGACAGTTTTTTCCAGGGCTTTTGCTCACTAACATCAGGTAAATGTCGATGTCGTACGTTCAACATTAGACCTGTCCGACTCATTTCCGCTATGCTATCCCGGCGTGAGCCATAAATACATTGAAAATCAGCTTGACACAAAATCGATAAGAATATAAGAATTTTTTTCCCTTGCTACAGTTAAATTGTATTTTAGTGGTCTTTAGGCAACTTTGGCTAAGGCCGGATGGATGATGATGGGATGAATTGGTGGAATGAAGAAAATGGGAGGAAATGGGAGAACCCCGAGAAAACCCACGCACACAGTGTTTGTCCATCACAAAACCCACATCGTGCTTTTAGCGTACAAGCGAAGAGAGTACAGTGATTAAAAATTCTGTTCATAGCTTTAGACTCGAACGATACCTCAACAATTTGTGTAGCCCTACCTATAGTAGTTCCTGTGTTAGTTGCTATTTTTTCCTCCGTCCGTCCGGATATACATAATATACTACTATATGAGATTTTGAACTTGTGCTACTGAGCCGCGTCGTAGCTCAGTGGTAGTGTTGGCGTAGCATTCGGAAGGTGGTGGGTTCAATCCCAGCGACCGACCATCCTGACAGGTTTTCCCGAAGTTTTTCCTCAGTCGCACCAGGCCAATGCCGGAATGGCACCTTCAACATAGGCCCTGATCGATGCCTTCCAGGATTGAAAGTTTTCGAGAGACAGATAAACAGTCAGAGGGTGATATAGGCTTCCCAACTTTAGCTCATGAAACAAGAGCCCTTAATAAGAATGAAGCTTTTGACACACGCTTTTTACATAACCCTTTGTTATCATCTTCAGGATTCCAAATACCTTGTATTGGCTTAGATCGGCAATTGATAACTATGCAGGTTCGAACCCCACAGTCGACTATTCTGATCGAGATTTTGTAGGGTTTCCCTCAGTCTTATCAGATGAATGTCTGGATTGTACCTTAGGAAAGGTCCTGGCAGATACTTTCCTCATCCTCTACTCTTCCTTATCCAGGCCTGCGCCAAAGGTGCCAAATGGCCATAAATAAATTCCAAATACATTGGAAAATGTAATTATTTTATTTGAAATAAGTTTTGTTCCTTTCATAAACATCTTCAAAGGTAAATTGCAGATAAGGAAACTCATCATCATCTCCAGTTTTGTTGCGGGAATTACGGTTATTTTATTAATTCTTTGTTATGATCCTTTGATTAATTACCATATATACAAAATATTCACGAGAATAGTTTTTTTTTAAGATAAAAATGTTTCAATGTATCAAACATAATATTTCAAAAACATTGAGAAACTATATTGATTATTTTTAAAACATCAGAGTATTCCAAGCCGCATTCCTAGATACATGAATATCAACATTGAAAAAAACAAGAACATCTAAAATAATTTTCGATTCAACTGACTTATGTGGATCATTTTTAAACTACAAGAATAATACCGCTTAATCAAATGTAGTTTCAATTATGTAGTTTCATAAAATATTGTTCAGTTTATATTTATAGTACATTACATTGCTTTATATATATATATATATATATATGGGTACCTAGTACGATTTTTGAAGTTACCTTTGTTAAAATATCCTACAGAGAGGCCTAAACATATTCGGCGAGGAAATATTATGGATTGACAGTCATCAAACAGAAATACATATACTAGAACATTGCCATGTACGACCTACAACCATGGCAAGTTTTATAAATAAAAAGGTGCGACAGAGTAATTAGTTATACCAGTTTAATATATTATCTTATCTGCTTTACTGTTGTGGACAATACCTATTCCCACTGAGTAACTGTTCATTAAAGTAAAGGAGATAAATACTGTATAATGAAGTGGCATCAAACAGTAGGTTGTTTTCAGTGAGCAAGACACAGTGTAACTGCTAGGTTACTGCACGAATTGAATTTGAAATTTATTTGTAGCCTTTAGGTATCTAAGGCTCAGGCCGGAATAAGGGAGGGGAAAGGGTTCGAGAAGGTGTCGGCCAGAGCGTATGTTGAAGGCGCCATCCCGTCATTTGCCTGGTGTGAGATTACTGCACGAAAATAGACCAAAACTGACAGGTACGTGAAGTTGGCCCAACCACATCAAGCTTTTAAGACCAAAACCACACCAAGATGTTGTGCATATTTTGTGCTAATTTGTGCACACTATCCCATATTTTGTGCACGCTCGGTTTAGCCCAGAAATCGAAAACAATGTGGTTGGGCCAACTTCACGCTGGCCCAACCACATCAAGCTATCGGAATAAAAACCATTCCAAGATTTTGTGCATAATTTGTGCATATTTTGTGCTAATTTGAGCACACTATCCCATATTTTGTGCACGCTCGGTTTAGCCCAGAAATCGAAAACAATGTGGTTGGGCGAACTTCACGCTGGCCCAACCACATCAAGCTATCGGAATAAAAACCACTCCAGGATTTTGTGCATATTTTGTCCTAATTTGTGCACACTATCCCATATTTTGTGCACGCTTGGATAAGCCCAGAAAACAAAAAATAGTGGTTGGGCTAACTTCATCCTGGTCCAGCCATATCAAGCTATCGGAATAAAAACCACTCCAAAATTTAGAGCATATTTTGTGCTAATTGTTGAACACTATCCCATATTTTGTGCACGCTCTGTTTTGCCGAGAAATCGAAAAGTAGAATTGGATTTAGCCCAGATATAAGAAAAAGGAGGTTGGGTCAAAATCATCCTGGCCCAACCACATCAAGCTATCGGAATAAAATGCACTCCAGGATTTTGAGCATATTTTGTGGTAATTTATGCACACTGTCCCATATTTTGTGCACGCGCAGTTTAGCCCAGAAATCGAAAACAATGTGGTTGGACCAACTTCACTCTGATCCAACCGCAATAAGGAAGGTTTCGGTGAAAATAGCGCTACACCTTTTTTGCAAATTTTATGCTAATGTTTGTTTGTCATTTTCCTAATTTATATTTTCGCTGGATTTAGCGTAGATATCAATAGTGCAAGCTGAAATAACAAAACATTTGAATTTGGTACTTTAGTGTGCATTAATTCAATTCCACTTAAGCATATTTTCCAATCATTGAGCAGAGAAGTTCTGGTAAAATATTTTGTAATTCCTTACTTAAATCCCAAATTAATAAATGTACATTACAATGTCGTTTCATTTTCTATGTTTTCTATGTATGCATATCATGTGATTTTATGTATAACAATGTAAAAGGAGCTTCAACTGATTGATTTATTCGAAGATATAATAAATATAATAATCGAAATGCAACCAAGACATTGTTCCTTTTGATGTAATATGGGAAATCATCCTAACTTTTATAAAACAGTAAATTTGAAACTAGAATTCTTTTATCTTTTCGACTATATGAGAAATACAATGTAACCAAAAAGTTTTTGCCGTCCTAGAGCTGTGATAAACAAAGAGCAATACAGTGGACGGTACGTACCTTTATGTTCGAAGTAAGTTCCATCAGCATCCAACATCCAACACCTTTTGCCAATGTTCCTGCAGCTGCACAATATCCTGGGGATAAAAATCGGTTGTATTCGAGGCAAAGCAGTCCGTGAGTGTGATCCACAGGTCTCCCTCATTGGCGAAAAATCTCCCACGGAATTGGTTGTCGAGGGAATGAAACAGGTGGTAATCTGTTGGCTCAAAATCCTATGAATATGGTGCATGGCACAGTGTCTCCCAGCCAAGTTGCTGAAGGGTATCCCGGGTCCTCTTTGCCACATGTGGTTTAGCATCGACGTGGAGGAACAGAACACCCGTGTGATTCACCAATGCCGGCTCCTACTGTAGCAATGCACGGTGCATCCTCTGCAAAAACTGTGAGTAGAGGTCAGCAGTGAAGGTCTGACCAGGTGGAAGGAGCTCGTAATGCACCAGTTGGTGACAAGTCCTCCATACAGAGAGCATACTATTTCGTGGGTGCAGAGGTGGTCTTGAGGTGTGAGAAACAGGGTCACGTGGCGACAACCAATGTCTGGTACGCTTGGGAGTGTCACAGAGGACCCACCTTTTGGCACCAGTGAGCAAGGGACGAAATGTGGGTGTGTTCAGGTGCCGAGTGAGCAAGGACAAATAGGCTGTCTGTCACTTGTTGTTCCTTGTTGGCTGCCGACAATGTGTGGGGTACCAACTCGCTTAACCTGTATGACCTCCTTGTTTATGCAGGTACTGTCTGACTGTTTCAGCTGAAACATGGAACCTTTCTGCTAGTTCATCACCCGTTTGACCACTGTCCTCCTCGATGGCTGCTTTCAGGGCCTCGTCATCCAACACATGTGGTCGCCCACTGCGAGGTTCATCTCACGAACCGAATTTCTGGATTCAATGCCTGGCGGTAGGTTCGTTCACGGCATTCTCACCAAATGTCTGGCATATGCAACGACTTGATGTGAGAGCAGACATGTCCACTTTAATGATATACAACAAACACGCCCCATCAAGCTGCTTCGATAGCTCCATTTCTCTTTTACACTGGGCGAGCTATGAGAGCTGTGTGTGTGCACTGTTCCTGTATTACTGAAGGTGGATGGTCAGACTAACTCCTATCCTTGTCAAGCAGGTGCGTCATTTCGTTTCCTCTCTGTTTCAGCATGATTAATGGGACGTCGAAAACGGAAAAAACTCTTTTATTACCTTGTATAAGGTACCTTTTAGACCCAGGGACTTTGCGAGCGCCACTACGTTGCCTCACAACTTAAATAGGAAATTCCATATGCAGTTCAGACGATGTGCCTAAAATTGTGCATTTCTTATGTAAGAGAATGATACTCATCAAACTTCTATTTTCAGTGTTTAGGCACCGTCGAAATGGTTTCCAATCTCAATGCTGGTAAATGGCCGCCATAATAATTGGTGAACTAGCCATTCGATTTCTTTTATTGCTTTGCTAAATTATTTGGTTTAAAAGAATAAACCTCAGTTAGTTTGTTGGTTTTGCCCAAATAGTTATTTTAAATGTTGTAGGCATGGGCTGAATGATTTTCCGCCCGCGTTTTAGAAAATGAGGGCCGAACTCATTTTTCTATCCTTTTCGATTGTCGTATTGAAAATGATAAATTGGGAGTTACCTGTCCACTGATAAACTTAACACAGGATGATACGATACTGAAACTGATAAGCCAAGTTGAAATATATATTAAACCATTTTCTTTTAACGGGGTTTTCAGCAAATGTAACGTCCTTAAGTAATGCAAATGGTTTCCTTTGGGCTTGAGAATGTCTACGTGTTACAGATGTACAATTTTGATCTTTATAAGTATCAAATGCTTTCAACTATGCTGTGATACTTACTTCTGATGTGTTAGTTATTTTAGAATATAAATAGGCTTCGTATTTACACTTCTGGAAAAATACACACGTCAGTGAAAGAAAGCCAGAAAGTTCTATTGAAATAAGTGAACAGGTA
>JAGDQP010030259.1:5896-22738 GCA_022664845.1 Lepisma saccharinum | reverse complement strand
CTATCTTGGTGGGGACAACATGTACACTTCTAAGACATAATTATGAACTGCTGTGTTTCGAAGTTTCTTAAACGATTTTGTTCTTGTTTCGGTGTGAGAAATTTACAATTATTTTTTGTATCCAAATATTCAACATTGCAATTTTCGTCTTATGTTTAACTTACGATTTTAGGTTTCTACCATTTATTCGAATACATTACTTGCATCTTTATTTTGTAATGTTTTACTTACTACAAATAGGAATAAGTCATGCCAGTGAATTAACTATGGAGTCCGTAGAAGTAGAATATAGAAAAAGCTTGGTCTTCGACTTTAGTTCTCTTGAGGGTCTCGTTTCATTTTCAAAATTGTTGGAGTATTTAAAAACTGTGAAGAATATTTTGTTCTATCTACAGTGTTAGATCCACTTACGGAAAAATGAATGCTAACAAATATTTCCTCATGTTCACATATAATTTTGATTATTAATGTTCGCTTACAATTAAATACTATTTAGGAACCGTGTGCACTAGTTATAGGGTAAAGGAAGCGAATATTGCCACCAGTTTGGAACATTATCAATAACTTACTCATTTGGAATAAACAGAAAACGTAAGTAGTGCATCAAATACGCAAGACTTCGTGCTAAAGTCACCATGGGGTTAGAATTTTATATTAGAGACCACCTGCAGTTTATTAAAGCTTTTCTTGCAGTAGATAAACTGACCTTATTTCAAGACCCTGAATATAATATTCGCTTAAAAATTCACTATTAAAAACAGATAGATACATTTCAATGATGCGTTTTGAATCCAAAATAAAAATAGGAATACAGTAAAGAAGTTATGTAGCAAATAACATATGGGGATTCGGATATTAGAAATGGATAGCGTAACGTTCCCGTAGGTAGAGCAATAATAAGGGAGAATCTTTGGGTTTTATCCCACCACTATTATATTACAAAATGTGTACAGAGAACTAAATTGATATAAAAGTTAATAAATTGAGTCTCCGGTTTCAAAGCTATATGATTGACTCGGAGTATCAAGAGAATGGAACACCTGTGGTTATAATTGAGTTTGATAATTGATACTCTGTTGCAAGTGGTAAAGATGTACATTGTACAATCCCGATTCAGATATGGATGATGATAGTTTTCTGTCCCGATGCAGGCTAGAAAGGGTGTTGGAATTGTCTTGTCTCATTCAAGATGGGTTGAAGCAAGGTTAGTAGATATAAAGAGAAAGGTAGGTCAAGTTCGCTGCTTTGCTGGAATTAGTTGAGAGTGCGTGACGTCATCTGACTAAGAAGCAGAGAATGATAGCCTAGAACCAGCGACACTGTCGCATGCGCAGCATTAAATGTTTGCTCTCGCAACAATTTAAAGTTAAATTAATCTATAAAATAATTAAACGAATAAACTTCAAGTTTTAAAATTTCGACCAGAAATAAAATTTTAAAGGTTTCCTGCTCTTATATTGCTGTTAGTTGTTTCATATACGTCATTATTCAGATTAAACATTCGACAATTATGAAGTTTCTGATAACTTCTCAAAAACTTACAATAGAAGTACATTGAGAACTTCTTAATTTCAAATATTCTAGATTTTTTCTCAGTTAGAGTTTCAGTTAAACTTATTTTTAATATTCGGTGACTGTTATAAATTTTAACAGCAGTGGGTTTAATTATTTTTTTTTATGATTGCTAATTTACAGTTGTGTCGGTAATTTGAAATTGAGTTCACTTATGGCCTTATGGGAACTTTGGCTCAGACAGCGATATGACAGGTCGAGGGTGATGAATGTATTGGTCAGAGCTTTACTTAAAGTATCATCCCGGCATTTACATGGTGAAACATATACTATGGCAATCCCCAGATCGTAGGCCGCGGAGTTCAAACTCTAATACGTATCGTTTGCCCTAGACCATGAGAGCAGACAAGCAAAAGTTAATTAATTTTAATTAAAGTATGAAAGTTATAAAATATATGTTGAGCTATTATAAACGATAAGGTCCTTTTAGCTGTGAGGACATATGTTAACATGAGAAATGATATAAGTAATAATTATTGACAGAGATTTGATTAGGGCATTTTTAATGGCCTTTCGGCATAATTGAACTGAAAGGAATTTTATTTTAAGATCTTTTAGCATCTGCGGTTGGGGACAAGGTAGGGCAGGTCAAGTATTAGGAACGTATCGGCCAGGGCCTTTCTTAAGGTGACATCCCGGCGCTTGGCTGGTGAAACTGAGAAAAACACTGGAAAACTTCAGGCAGTATGGTTGACCATGAGATAGTCGTTTCACGTTCTCTTAGAAGTCCGAATCAAAAACAGAGCATTGTCCGATGATAGCTTATAGTCTAAGGAGAACAAATCTTACGTACTAATATTGTGATGACTAAAGACCGGAAGTATGACAAAATAAAACAACACACGGGAGCACCAACAAGTAAACAAAACTCAATTACCTTAACTGAAGACAACAACTGTCATTTGCTATCTTTTATCTTTCCAGGAATTTGTGGCAATCGGTTTGTCAATAAGACGGTGATTCAGCCCCTCGGGGGACCAGCTACATACCTTAAATTTCTTATCTCACTGACTGACAATGTATTCCCCTTTAACAATTAGCATATCGACATGCGTTTCCCGTTCCAAGGAAAAAATAAAAAGCAGCAGAAGACGGAAAACAACAAATATGGCAATTAATTTACACATGGCATTATCAAAGGTTTTTGTTTTAAAAAATGCATTCTTTTACCTTTCTCTCATGTTGCGGGTTTTAAGCTAAAACGAAACAAGTAATGAAAACAATGTCTTTCGAAAGTACCTCACATACTACTTCAAAATATTTATTCAATCCTTACAAATTATTTATTTGCAACAAGGTGTGTAGTAAAATTGCAAGCTCTTAATTCTTATGTTTCGTTGATGTCTAGAGCTTCCAATAACCCAGACCTACTTCGTTGCGCTGTTAGTCATGTGACGTCGGTCGTGCCAAACGTCACACTCTTGGCTATTTCCCCGAGAAAGCGAACCAGACTCCCCCTGAGGTTGAAGCTCTTTCTGTTCCATTGCAAACAAGAACGGTTCCGAAGGAATACTATAATCCCTTCATAGAGATATAGTGTTAGGATTCCAACCCCGTTGCAGGTCAGAGGGAGGTGTTAAGGGGATCATTCCCGTTGCAGAATAATATCCGAACTCCAAATGTTCGGATATTTATAGGAAACATTCGGTCCTTGACCAGGTGTTGCTGCTGTCCATGACGTCGGTCGCCTTTTCTCGGTTTTCTTCATTTTCTTGTTGAAGACTGCTTATGTTGGTAAACATTCCCATTACACAATGTTTATCACGCACATATTACTCATATGTGTTATTGTTTACTAGTGACGTGTGCTATATTCCGTACAACGTTACATCTCTCTGCGGGCGTTGACAAAATTAAGTTATACATTTTTTCGATTGCAGATATTTGTATGCAGAAAACACTTAAACCACTGATTATCGAACCAGGAAAAAAATTAAATATACTTGAAATACACTTCTCATTTCTGGACAGGGTGTTGACATGTGATGAGAAGTGGGTCCTGTACGAAGCTCCACGGTGCCGTCATCATTGGTTAGCATCCCATGAATCGGTTCCAAAACAGCCGAAACCAGCACTGCTCCTTTGTTTTTGGTTGACTGCTCGCGGCATCGTGCATCGGAAACTGCTACCAGCTGGTCAGAGCATAAATACAACTGTGTACTGTCAGCACTTGAGCCCTGTTCAAGAAAATCTCGCAACTCTGGAGCCAGCACTTCTGAATCGCAAAGGGGTCCACCTGTTACAGGACAACGTAAAGCCACACGTGGCTAGGATGACCGGGACACCATTCTACGCCTTGGATGTGAAAACTATTGCATCCGCCATACTCCCCGGACATTCCACCGTTCGATTTTCACCTGTTCCATTCCTTGGACAATCACCTTAGAGAACGCCGGTTCAACTCCCTAGTAGAGGTGCAAAATGCACTTGATACCTTCTTGGCTTCACGGTCCACCAAGTTCTACCGCGATGGTATCCATGGCCTTCCAGGACGTTGACAGAAGGTTGTCGACGCTGAAGGGGATTATGTTTGATCTTCCAGGTACGTCTTAGGTGACATATCGATGTTCGAAGATGGTGGGTGAAAAACCGACAGAACGTTCTTGCTTTCTTTATAGTAATAATAATAAAACCTAACGATCTTGTTTACTTACAGTTTTCCAATGTGATAGTTGGTGTTGTTTTGTGACTGTCAACGTTTTCATATCTGGCACCGTCATAGTTTTAAGCGCATATCTGGTTATATTTCTGTACTTATTTCGTATAAGCAAGTGCAGAAAATGCTGACTCCCACTATTAAGTAGTCTATAAAGGCGTCTGATGCCTTTCTGGTAACATCAGGATACAAAGACCGAACATGCAACTAAAAGCCCAGCAAACGCAAACTGGAAAACATCATCTTCAAGATGGAATCGCAGGACAACCCAATAAGCTGCTCATTTTCATCTGGTGACAGCTCATTTTCATTGTTTAGAAACGGGTTCTTCATCCAATTGTTTTTCTCGTTAGAAACCGAAAAGTAAGCTTTCAACTGGAAACCCCAAGGAAGCAAAAGCTCCTTCGTGCTCTCAAAATATTTATTTGCATGTTCTTTTTCATTTGCCGACAGAAAGCCATTCAGAACGGGAAAGGAATCCTATTCCTTATTGTTGATTCCGTCAGCTCAAACTTTTATTTTTTTTTAATTGTGACCTCAATTTTGTCTTGTACTGAAAATAAAGTGACACTGGAACCTTGTAGCCATGAATTTAATGTGTTCAGTAATGAGAAAATATCTGGCAAATTAGGAAGCCAAGAAAAGTCACTTAAGCAGTCCTTTAGTTTTGGTTCAACTTTTGTATCAATCAGAATAAACCTCACCTTAACACCCTGCTCGAATAAGTGAGTCAGAACTCCTCATCGAGATAAGGTATACCTTAGAATGTAAGATAATGCTCATAATTACTTCCTATCTCGTTACACAATGCAGCGAAAATGCTGGAGTGAAGAGGACGAGCCTTCATGATTTTACAATTGTAACGGATTCATCGAAAACATCTTTCATCTTGGATGGTATTCCATGTAATTGTACAGCCAATGCTTCACAATGGATGCTGCAGTGCGTCCACGTGGAAGAGAACGTAACAGCATGGACACATGCAAAGAATATTTTTGTTTACCTGCGATTGCCCGAGCACCATCTGTACTAATCCCAAAACATTTTGTTCATTCTAGTTTATTTCAACGATAAAATTATCAAGAATATTAAACAAGGACTCTGCTTGTTGTGTGTAACGATAGTGTTTCACAAAACAAAATATCCTCATGAACCTTGTTGTGTTTTTTTCGAGCAAAAGCTACCAAATTTGCTTTTCCCGAAATATCTGTATTCAAACAATTGTAATAAGAACACTTATTGGAACTCAAACGTTGCACCAATGTGTCCTTTAAGTTTTCACCCATTTCGTCGATTCTCCACTTCACAGCGCTGTTCGCGAGAGACTGATAAACGTTCCTTGGAATGTTTTTTGCCAAGCAAATTGCGAGTCACTGCCTTCGTTGCTGGAAAAATTAAGTCTTTACCAATCATATGAGACTGTCTCTTTTTCGCGAGAAGTACAATTTCGTATAAAGTAAAACAGCTTTTCATTGTTTCTGCCTGACATAATGTCTTTAATTACTTTCTGTAATAGGATAAGGTTTGCTAGTTTATTTTTTTAAAATAATCAGTAGTTTTTTCACTGACTTATTGTGCTGTATTTCAACACGTCCTCATAATTTACAAGGTTTCATTGCCTCATTCCTTAGCAATTCACCTCAAATAACACACTGTGGTTAATGATTACAATCCCATTCAATAACTGAAAAGCTCAATTCTAAATATTTCTGGAAATATTTACGTGCTTTCCTGCACACTACATTATCATTTTTGTTGCATGAATAGATATGCTTACTGTCAAGTTCTTTTGCTTCACTGAACGTTGCTAACGCATGTTTCACTGGGTTTAAACCTCCGATCCATTTTTCGTACAGGCTGATACAGAAGTCTGAAGTTAACTGTTCCTTTTCTTTTTAGTTCAAGCGTCTGGTGAAAATCAATATTGATAGATGGTCATATCAGACCATTAAATGTAATTAATTCACTTCATTTATTGCATTGTTTTCTGTTTATATTTTACCTTCGTTTTAATATATTCCATCCTAAGAACTGTGAAGCAAAGAACCGCCCCTCTAAACACAACCCAGGTTTCACCACTGGCTCTCAAAAATTGTGTGTACAAAATTGGAATATTGTACCCACTATTCAAAGGTATAGTTTTTGCAGTGTACCGTGAGTGAAATGCACAAGTTAGAATTGCCAATTCCGTATATCGTTATAATGAAAATGGCTTTTATATTATCTATTTTCATGAAGTAAATTCTTCTCATATTGGATAATTCAGATTTAAGCTAAAGGATTTACAAGTATGCGTAGCAGACTTGAACAAACGAAACATTGTTTCTGCTTTCAAGCGCAAACTTTAGTACTCTATTTTCTCATAACTATGACTGAAAGGTTCCGGATACAAATTATTAAAATAACGCTCCACGGCGAAAGAATGTAAAGTACTTTCCTCAAATTATTTTAGCTTAGCTAAAAATGTCTAAAAAATTGGGAAAATAATTTCACGCCAAGGTGATGATGCATTAAACCAACTATCCAGCAATGTCTACGATAATAGAAAAGTATCTGTATTTCTAAATATAAATAAACAGAGTAAGTTATAGAAATCAAGAATAAAAGAGAAAGATCATGACATAAATACAAAGGAAAATTTATTTAAAACAATTATTTAAGCAAAAATATATGTCGCATTTTGCAATTTATTAGAACATCATACAACGTTTTATGATGACACCAGCTACTCCAAAAATCTATAATAGGTGTATACTATAGAGTAAAACATTTAGAAGAAGGAGTTAATATTTGAAAAGCTTTGAATAAAACGGAGAAAAGTGAATGTGAAATACATCCCATTTGTTAATTCTGTAGTATTTATTTTTTGAATAAATTTTAAGCATTCTAATACAAAAGCAAGTAAAAGCTGCTGTTATTTGAATAATTGCAACTAATTTATACCATTGATAGCATTTCAAGCTCGCAAGATTTTTTTATTATGAAATACGTTGTAAACGATGGCAACTTGCAGTACTTAGTTACAGCAAAGTCACAGTACTTTTATTGTGTTGAATAATGTAAGTTTCGTGCTGAAGTGCTTTGCTAAATTATACAAGATTTATTTACAATGATACTGCTACTAAACAGACAGAGGGGATCGTTAAAAACTGCATACACTAGGTTTTACGGGACATGAGAAATCTGCTTCCGCCCTGTTGGTCGACATATAAAAATATACAGAAACGCGAAAGAGAAAAAAATTGTATCTATTTTTTTCTGATTTTCTACACAAAAGACTTAAAGTCTGTGCAAAAAATAAACTTGACAATCATTTCGAACGGAAGCTTAAACATTAATAACTACCACCGTAGTATTAACTTCGACTGATTTTTATCATGGAGAAAGTAACAACACATACTGTACATCTTTTCTGCAATAGAATGTTATATATATAATATATATATAAGATCCATTAAAATGCCGTATGTATTGTTTCTGCAATAACTAATTAATGTCAACCAAGAAAATAACTATCAATTTTACAATATATGTAAAGGGATATCAGCAAGACTTTAAACGTAATGTTATCACAAAATGCGGTTACATTTGTTATGTTACTAAATGTTGATCTACATACCAGCAATATCCAACGTATCTCGCGCTGCGACGAGCTTCCTTCTTATACTGCTTATGCTGAAAGTGAGACTAATTTCCAATATTCCAGACTTACCATGGGTACTAGATAATCTAAAATGAAATAGTTACTGTCATTATATTACTTAAAGAGAATAAAATATTAATGTTTGAACCAAGGTAACTTAAATCTCTATATACAGTATAAGTGAGTCTGTTTGTTTGAGCATTATACCATTCCAAACCTCTTGACAGATGTGAACAAAATTTGTCACACACTCCCGGTGACGGCAAACCCAATCCCTTATTCACTAACTTCGATACCGGTGCTTTACTATATGTTGTATTTGAGTAAACAAAATAACTCGTCTAAAGGTAAAAGCGAAACGATCTAGAGCTGGATGATATTTCGAATAATAATATTTCTGGAAACAAGTATATGTATAAATGTCTTAGTCGTGGAGTTCTGCAAATTATATGAATAAGTATGCAACGGGAGAATTCCAAATTTATTTGAAATTAAAATTATTAGTATGCGTTTTTAATATGTACAAATAATTAACTAACTATATAGCTCATGAAACTCGCAAGTATATCGCGTAGGTGCAGTAACAAACGTTCGCTGGATTGTATCCTGATCCAGATCAAGCCAGTTTTTACCAGGAACACCGACTTCTCGAAGGTATCTTCTAATATTATCACCCTAACGACGCCTCGGCTTTCCCAACGGTCTCTTTCCATCCGGCTTTTCAAAACAGATAGAATATAATCTTCGCTTCCCAATCCGAGCTACATGGCCTACCCACCTTAGTTGCCGCGATTTCATTATTTTTCCATATCTCGTGAATCGTACAATCCATGGGGTTCTTTATTATGCAGTCTACTACATTCACCAGTCATCTCGTCCCATTTTGGCCAATATATCTTTCTCAAAACCTTATTGTCAAATACACGTAATTTATGTTCATTTGCTAGGGTCGTAGTCCAACTATCGCAACCGTAAAGTATTACTGGGAGAATAACCGTTTTGTATAATTCCAATGTCAATATCTTTGATATTAATCAATGTTAGAAGTTTTTGGACTGAATAGAAGATTCGTTGCCTGATACTAAGCGGATTATGATGTAAAATAATTTAGTTCATTTTCTGTTTGGCCATAAATTCGTTCCTATTGCTGATGAAACATTCCAGAGTAGTACAATATTATTAAATTATTGCACACGTCATCAGCCGGAACTTTTTACAGACAGAAAGTTCGTATACATTTGTTTCTAACTATATCATTTGTTATTGCTCACTTGCAATAAATTGGCATAAAACTAAAATATGGATTAGATGATTAATTGCTCTTCTATGACATAAAAATAAAGAACTTAGCACAATAATTAGTAGTAAGTGACTAGGATTGGCGAAATATCATTCATTCTTTTTGAATGCTTAGTAGCGCCAATAATATCAATTGGAAGCCTTCTAGTATTGAAACCTCTCTTTTCGTAATTTCTAGATATTAATCGTATCCCTCCTCTTGGTAGCTTCAGATCATTTATGAAAGGTAAATAAAAGGATATTCAATATTATCGATGGTCTGGAAACAGGCATTGATAGTACTGTGCTTGAAACAGGTGTCAAGAATAGGAGCGAATCCTTACAACGAGTTGAGAAAGAAAACGAACAGTTCATCCAGTCTATAAAACAGGATAAAAGGAAGATATAACCAGAGAGTTTGAAACAGAATTTGAGGAACTATAACTACAGACTACTACAGCCGAAGTAATAGATGAACGTGAAACGCGCTCTATAATTAGTATAAAGCAGAGCATCCTGATGAATCCGAAGCAAGTGTTGTTATGTCACTTACGAGATCAGATCACAAACCAAACATTGTACAATGTTTGATGAATGCATTAGGAAACGGCAGTAGTATACCCGACACTTCACCTCATTTTTTTATTAAATCAGAAATTATGTGGAAAATTTCACGATTTTTCCATGCCTGGCTGATAGCAAGGAGTCGATTTTCCAGGGCTGTACAATATGCGGTGTCGCTGTTTTTGTTTAGAATGTATAAAAGTTCCACTATGAAAGGGTACGAAGCTATATTTTCGGAACCCCTATTTATATAAGGCTACGGCACCTCTTTCAACACCTATTTAACATATAAGAGATTTAATAAAAGACTACGAAGCTCTTTTTCACTCCCTACACAGGCAACAGAAATCTGAAGTCAGTCTCCAGCACAGCATAGCAGATATTACCTAGCCCTCATACCAGCGCACGATAGCAGAGATTCCTTAAAAGGAACGAAGCTCTCCTTTGCAACCCTTAATGAGCTGTTGAAGTCTATACTTTATCGAACCCACACATTTTATAAAAGGCAGAGATTCGCCAAAGGCAATGTTCGTCCTCCCAACCTCTATTTAACATAGCAGCAATATATGCTAGTTACACTATTTATCCATACATAGTGCACGATAGCATAAAAGGCTATGAACCTTTTCCAGATCTATTTAATATAGCAGAGAGTACACCAGTGCACAATAGCAGAGATTCCATAAAAGGTTATGAAACTCTTCTTCAACCCTAAAAACACTACTTAACATAGCACAATTTACAGAGAATATGGCCCAGCCCCCAATTTAACTAAACAGAAATTAGATGCTCTCTGGGCTGGAGATTACACAGGATTTAACCCCACATAGTACAGCAGTGCACGATACTATAAAAGGATACGAAGCTCTTTTTCAACCACTACAGAGGCTACGGACCAACCCCTATTTAGCATAGTAGAGATTGTATGCCCTCTAGGTTAGAGATTACAACTACGGCTACGAACACATGAATTAGACCAGATGAGCAGAAATCTAAAGTCAGTTTCTATACCACATAATGCAAGCAACGATCAATAGTAGTCGGTAACCGCAACCAAGGGTTACTATCTGGGTCTCAGTTAAAGGTCAAATATTTTAATCGTGTGTATTTAAACGGCGAAACATGTTAAGATTCTGTAAACATTTGGTATGAGGGCATCGAAAATTATCCGTGAACCTCAAGGTCAAAGGTTAAATATTTAATCGTGCATAGATCGTAAACGACTAGACATATTGAGATTTTTCATAGTGTATGTATTTTGGTGTGCTAATCTCAAATCTGAAGTCAGTATGCTAACTTGTCCCCCGTGGTCGTAGAATAATGAAACTTATAGTGAAATATATTTTAGTCACGGGAATGTTAAGTATGAAAACTGAATGTTTCTATCTGTAGCTGTTACCGAGATATGGCGGTTTGAATTTTTCGAAGTTTACTCTTTTGGGTCAATAACTATGAAACAATCAAATTATGTTATTTTGTTCAGGGTAATGCTGAATTTGAAAACAACTTCTTTCTACCTACTATTGTTTCCAAGATATGGCGGTTCGAATTTTGTTGAATTTTGACATTTTAGACGCAGAATTGAAAAACTCGCAGATTATATGTAATTGGGTCGGCGGTGCAGTGTGTGCAATTTGCTTCACTTTCCCCATTGTCGCTTCAAATATATGACTGTTCGAATTTTGATATTTTAGACGCAGAATTGAGAAGCTCGCAGATTAAATTCTATTTGGGTCGCTGATGCAGAATGCGAAATTTGTTTCTCTCTTGTTGCTTCGAAAATAGTACGGTTTGAATTTGCCAAATTTGGACATGTTACACGCAGAATTGAAAAACTTGCAATTTAAGTTATTCGGGTCGGTGTGCAGAATGTGAAATTTGTATTTCCTACCACCCACTCTTTACATAATATAGTGGTTGGAATTTCTGGTCCCACAACTATGAAAGCCTCTAATTTTCATGGTAATTCCGAACTTCCCTCTACCTATTGTCGCATCCAAGATATGGAGCATCGAATTGAGATACTCGCAGTATTTGTGGTTGCTGATGTTTGCTTTTTTCCCAACATAGCAGAGATTACGCAATGCTTCCACCGTAACTAAACTCGTCTCGCATTACGGACTATTTTTATAATAGCCAAATGCACAATACATTAAATGCATCTATTCGTTGCTGTCATCAGGTTGCAGGAAAGCGACGTAATTGTAATAATTACTACATTCATAAGTATGTATGTAAAGTTAATGATAGATTCACATTTTCCAGCAGGACTCTTGTAATCAATTACTCACCCTGTATAACACATAAGAAATAATGTTTTGTTTGTATTTTGACGACATGCTAAAAGTCGAACATGCCAATTAATTGTTCGGTATAGAATTCCATAAATTAACCTCTCAGCGCTATTTTATAGATTATACAGAAAATTACAGCCCACCGTGATGTTGCAGGAGGTATAAAAATGTAAAATTCCACGCAATATCCTCAGATTGTACTTTAATGACCAGCTCTTATGATTCACTGGTTATGGTTGTACTATATACTTCTCTTTCGACAAATTGCGGTATCCATAAGTATACGCATGCAGGGAGTATGTCTCAATGAGGACAATGTCGGGCGAATATTGAATTATATTCGGATAACATTGTTTGTACTGACACTTCACTACCACGTTATGGCAGTTCGGTTCCCGAACTATTAAACTCGCAAATTATATGTTATTCGGGTCGGTGTCGATTCCAAGATATCGAGGTTTGAATTGATAAACTCGCAGATTGGGTTGTTGATGTTTGCTTCCACCTTAGAGTCTTTAGTTGTCTGGTGTCAGATTGAATAAAACCATGAATGCATCTATTACCATAGCTGCAGCATAAAGTGACTAGCAAAATGATCCGAGGCTTGTAGTGTTTTTACAAATTATGGGTTACAGCCAACAAAAAACAAACAACTGTTACCTTCGGATGGCGTGTGAGACTTTTCCAGCTGCATTTGAATAAGGCATACAACTATTGTTTTAAGTACAATTCAGCCTAGTATCAAATATATGTTGCTTTGAATGGCTAAATAAAACATACAAAACGTGTATCAGGCGTCTTCCGACTCATGTTTTGAGAATTTTCCATTAAAGTACCTTTTAGGAGGGTCATATTTGGCTATGAAAGAGACATTCAGTTAGAGAATAGTCATTTAGCTGTAATGTATCGAACAAAAGAATTAATTGCGGAATTTATTGGATAAAAAGTAACAATTGTAAATACGTCACCTCGTAAGATGTAAGTTGTGAATATTTTAGGTGTTTGAATATATATTGAGAAAAGTGGCAATATTTAAGTAAATACAACCAAAACGCTTGGTGTTGACTGTTTTTGACTTGGTGGGGATAATCATAATCTGGGTATTGGTCCAATAAAAAGCGCCATCCAGCTTCAATGTAAAACACTGTTCATGAAAGTTTGTTCGTTGTAGGTCTTGCGATCATACATGTAAAACGTGTATTCCACTCCATATATGACAGAACGAATTAGGTATATAATAAAATATTATTGATATTATTATTACGGTTTACAAATGTCAATACTTCTACAGCAATTTGTTTAGATAGACTAGTAGTAGTTGTAATTTCAGGAATTTGTTTTAAACACGTTTTAGCATTTTCTCTAGCGACTTCACCTGTACATACTGCATGTTGAATACACTCCAAGGAAAGTAAACCTGCTTCCTCTCACAAGACCACACACACACGATCACACTAGGTAATAATTGGTTGATACAGCTAATAAATTGTAACGAGGGAATAGTGGCTGTCTGTGAGTGTACTTTTGCAAAGGTGGCGGGCGAGTGTGTTCTCGCATATACACCTTGTTTTGAATGCCATATATTTATTATACTGTAGAGTAACGTCATTTGCAATTTTTCCATCTAAAGTAAAGCTTTCATTTCTAATTGTCTTTATTCTTTCTATATGCTGTGATTATTGGATGTAATGCACAGAGGACCTACCTATGCTAATGAGCTGTTTTGAATAAAATTATTTATAAACATACAGAGTTACAGCAGCAGATACGATCTCTGTTTGCAAACCTGTATATTTATTATACTCTAGGGTAACGTCGTTAGTAATTTCTTCATCTCTAATTGTTGTTATGCTTTCTATATACTGTAATTATCGGATTAAAATATAATCGCCATATACAACATTCACTATTCTTTAGAGTCACGCTTATAGCACATTGTCTTTATACTTTACCGCACGTAATGCACCAAGTATTTTGAATACAATTTAAATCTTGGTTTTGAATTCCGTATTAGAATTATATAAAACAACCATTTTGCAGTTCCTCCAGCTCCTGATTTAAAAAACGGAAGGTTTAAAGAGTGAAATAACAACGATATTTTAAACACACTACACGTAGAGCATACGTAGGACTTCTAAAAAGCTCCTGGTGTTACACGTGGCATGCGTGTGTAGAATAAATTAAAAGGAGCTGCATTGACATACGTTTCAAAGGAAGAGGAAGTGTAATTCAGTACCATGCTGCAATGTCCTTCTCGAAGAAACTAAAACGTATGTGATGCAAAAGAAACTATTATATTTTTTTGCCTTTTGTTGAGTGTTGGCGAATAGTACGTGTAGCAACAAGAACCAAGGGGAATATTAATACTTCACGTTCCTGTTTCTATCTTTTCTAAATTTTTAGAGTAATTTCCTTGCTTCAGTCTACACTCATTACAAATTATACTAAAACAAGGTGTTTATGACAGCACACACTCGCCGGCCAACTTTGCAGAAGTACACTCACAGACAGCCATTGTTACATCGTTGCAATTTATTACCTGCATCAACCAATTATTAGCTAGTGTAATCGTGCGTGTGTGGTCTTGTCAGAGGCAGCAGACTTACTTTACTTGCCGTATATTCAACATGCAATATTTACTTGTGAAGACAAGACGCTAGATAATATGTTGAAAGTGTTTAAAACAAATTCCTGAATTAACTACTACTACTAGTCTATTTAAACAAATTGCTGTAGAAGTATTAACATTTGTAAATCGTAGTACTATTTTATTATATACCGTACCTAATTCATTCTGTTATATATTGAGTGGAAGACACGTTTTACATGTATGATCGAAGACCTACAACTAACAAAATTTCATGAAAAGTGTTTTACATTGAAACTTGATGGCGCATTTTATTGGACTAATACCCAGACTGTGTTTATCCCCACCAAGTCAACAAAAATAGTAGCGGCCTACATGAAGTGTAATTATAAAGATGATACAGCTACAAATGATGCGTGTGTACGTACAGCATTTGAACTGTGGAACCTCCAATACATTCTTCTTTCTAAAATGTGTGTATTACATTTAGATTAAACTAATCATGAGTGTACTTACTTTAATCGTAATAATTAAACAACTGTGTACTACTAAATAGTTTACGAATGTAATACATGAGACAGCCAAATAACTGTCCTGGAAGGAATCATCCCCTTTGTCAATGGTGAAAACAGCAACGTATACATTAATATGTTTCACTGGTATTTGTCAGTGACAATAATATAATTGAATACAATATGTTTCAAATAAATCAGGGTATATACAATACATTTACAAAATATATACTTTTTTATTTTTGTATGAATTTATTTGAAAATTGCATCAAGAATAAAATTTTCGAACTTATTTTATCAGGTTCAGTTTTCTTAGTTATTATTGACCATGCGTAATTGCAACGCATGACATCCAATTATTTTAATATACACTTGTGCAAGAACATTTCAGAGAAAGCTCTCTCCAATATGGCATTATTCGACTATTTTCGAATTTAATTGACAGCTAAAAATTATGTTCTAATGGCTCTTCACCAAGCACTTTGTTCGATACATTACAGCTAAATCACTATTCTCTAACTCAATGTCTCTTTCATAGCCAAATATGACCATCCGAAAAGGTACTTTAATGGAAAATTCTCAAAACATGAGTCGGAAGACGCCTCACACACGTTTCGTGTTTTATTTAGCCATTCAAAGCAACATATATTTGATACTAGGCTGAATTCTACTTAAAACAATAGTTGTATGCCTTATTCAAATGCAGCTGGAAAAGTCTCACACGCCATCCGAAGGTAACAGTTGTTTGTTTTTTGTTGGCTGTAACCCATAATTTGTAAAAACACTACAAGCCTCGGATCATTTTGCTAGTCACTTTATGCTGCAGCTATGGTAATAGATGCATTCATGGTTTTATTCAATCTGACACCAGACAACTAAAGACTCTACGGTGGAAGCAAACATCAACAACCCAATCTGCGAGTTTATCAATTCAAACCTCGATATCTTGGAATCGACACCGACCCGAATAACATATAATTTGCGAGTTTCATAGTTCGGGAACCGAACTGCCATAACGTGGTAGTGAAGTGTCAGTGCAAACAATGTTATCCGAATATAATTCAATATTCGCCCGACATTATCCTCATTGAGACATACTCCCTGCATGCGTATACTTATGGATACCGCAATTTGTCGAAAGAGAAGTATATAGTACAGCCATAACCAGTGAATCATAAGAGCTGGTCATTAAAGTACAATCTGAGGATATTGCGTGGAATTTTACATTTTAATACCTCCTGCAACATCACAGTGGTCTGTTATTTTCTGTGTAATCTATAAAATAGCGCTGAGAGGTTAATTTACGGAATTCTATACTGAACGTGTACTTATTATTTTCGACGTTTAGCATGTCGTCAAAGTACAAACAAAATATTATTTCTTATGTGTAATACAAGGTGAGTTATTGCTTACAACAGTCCTGCTGGAAAATGTGAGTCTTGCAATAATTTTACCTACATACTTGTGAATATTGAAATTATCTCAATTACGTCGCTTTGCTGCAGCCTGATGACAGCAACGAATAGACGCATTCAATGTTTTGTGCGTTTGGCTATTATAAAGATAGTCCCTGGCGCGAGACGAGTTTATTTACGGTGGAAGCATTGTGTAATCTCTGCTATGTTAGGAAAGTTGCAAACATCAGCAACCATAAATACTGCGAGTATCTCAATTTGAAGCGGCATATCGTGGAAGCGACAATAGGTAGAGAGAAGTTCGCAATAACCGTGAAAATT